>QEOT01124309.1:329984-347451 GCA_003123785.1 Pterocarya stenoptera | reverse complement strand
AAAAAAAAAAAAAAAAAAAAAAAAAAAAAAAAAAAAAAAAAGAGGAAAGAGGGTTTTAAAGATATTGGGTACCATAATTGGCAGCCACCCCACAATTTTTTTTGACCCTTACTATTTGTCAAGTTGTCATGTTTACTCGTGGCTAGCACGGTATATATATATATATATATATAATATATACATATTTTTTTTCTTTGAGAAATATTTAATTTTATAAAAATAAATTTACAAATTAACGTGATTTGATATGATATATTGTAGTCTAACGCATCATATTCAATCATGTTAGTTTATAAATTTATTTTTGTACAATATTTTTTATAATTGTAGCACTTTTTTTTCTCATACTACAAATGCGCAATTTGTTTTCAACTTTGTACATTATTAGCACCTAAAATGTTATTATTTTATGGGCTAAAACCTTTTTAGGTTGTTTGATATTCCTTCTTCATTTGTCAAAAGCATGGAGTCATATTCTCTATTGGTGGGGGAATAATCACCACTAATCAACCCTTATCTTATGCTACTTTTATTAGCTTAAAATAAGCATTTAGGAAATGGTTTATCTAAGCAAACCTACATGAGAGGATGAGGAGGTGTTTTATATTCGAAATAATAGTTACAGTCGTGAGTATACAAACGTAAGTTTGAAAAAAATGAATATATATTAGATAAAAAATGAACATATACTAGACCCATATGAAAAGAAAATTAATTTTTTAATAATAAATTTTATTCTATTTCAAAATAATTACGCTTGCATATTTTACGATTATATATAATATTACTTATTTTTATTTTTATTTTTTTGTCATGAAAAAATGGAAAAAAAAGAGAGACAAATATGACAAAGTAGAGTTTTTTTTTTTTTTTTGAAATATGACAAAGTAGAGTTGGGGGGCAGAACCTGAACAAATACTCACAAGGTCCATGTATTCACACCTGTCCTAAGCAAAGTTAGACAATGTCAGCAGCTTTTTGTGCCAGACTGCAAGCATAAAAAACATGAGCACCAAGTCACCAACCAAACCCAAAATTTAGATTATAATCCAACCCACTGAAAACCATTCCCTACAGAATAGTCAAAAGGTTTTAATTTTTCCAACCACTGATTGCAACCAAAGCCTTCTACTGTGTGGTCAATCAAAAACTAGACACCCTTTTGAGTTCACACTTGAAAAATCTGAAAAATTCCCTGATTGAATGAATCAAGATTTGGATGAAGAACAATTCGGCGGTCCGAAATTTATGTCTGTGATGCGTTTGGTTTTGGTCACAGCTCAAAGTCAGTTGAGAGAAGGAGGGAGGCAAGGGAGAGGAAAGAGGGGAGGCATGTGATAGGGACTGAGGAGGTTGGGAGGCAGGGAAGAGGAGGGAGGGACAGATGCTTGGCGTGAAGAAGATGGAAACAAATAATTAACACTTCACAACAACAAATAGCAACATCTAACACGTTGAGCTAAAGACAAGGTGGGGCTGCATTGGGAGGCAGTTCTTTTTATGAGGCATACAAGAAATATTCTATTTATAAGCATTATGCGGGCGTGGATAACATATTTAAGTTATGTTTAAGTAGTGAGGTGATCTCAAATATTCTATAAATAGTAATAAAAAAATAAACTTTATAACGTCCTGTAAAGGATTTTAGGACAATGAATTTTACAGAATATTTAATACTATGTAATTTCTCTTTCTTGTCCGAAACCATCTCATTTTGTCAAGAAATTAGAATGGATTCGGATTGAATTTATAAGCATCGAGAGAAATAAAAAAATAATTTAAAATAAGAAAAATGCCAATTTTTGTCATAAATTAGTTCAAATAGTTTCTTGTTTAAGAGCAAATTATTGTCGAGACAGCCAAAAAAGTGGTGAAAATATTATTTTTTTGCCTCTGCCAAATTGTTCATTTGCTTTTATTTTATTTTTTAAAATTTTTATTTTCTTAATTTTTAATATTTTATGCAATTCTAGAATGGGAAATTGCTCTATTTAGGACCAATATTACTACTGTTCTTTGTCTCTCTTTTGGGTTGTTCGTACATTGAAGATTATTGTCGTCTTTAATCTCTCTCTCTCTCTCTCTCTCTCCCTCTCTCTCTCCCTCTGTTTCCATTCATTTTTATTTCTTCCCCACAAATCCTTCACCAAAGGCTCTCTCTCTTCCTCCCATTTCTGAATCATCTTGGGTTTGGTTTTTTCGCCTCGCCTCTTCTCTTTCTTTCTTCGTTTCTTTATTTTCTCTCTGAAAGCGTGAACATAAATACAGCTTTCTTTGATCACCTTGTCTGGGCTAGTTCTTTGTTTCCTGGCTCAGGTTTCTCGTACAGATCCATCTGCTCGGTAAGTTTCTCTGGATTTTTCCTTTTCTTAGTTGACCTTTTTTGATTGATCGGTTGGCGATAAGATCGGATTTTGATTATTCTGTTTGAAATTTCCGTCGTATCTTTCTCTCCTTTTCTTTTGAGTTTTATTCGTGAAGCTAAATTATTTTGGAAATTGTGGGTTAGTTTGTTTTCTGCTATTTGAACTCCATACGCAGCTGGGTTTTGTATATATCTGTTTTTGATTTTTTAAAAATCATTTTGATAGAGCTATTAGCGAATATATTAGCGCTCATAGCTTCTCCATCCCAATTTGACCGTCTTTTTATTTTTTATAACTCCCTCCCCCTCTGTATTGCTTTTCATTACAGGATATTGATTCCGTGGTAAGTTCCACGGAAAAAGGTAGAAACTTAAGCATATTAAGAATGTTTTTTTTTTTTTTTTATGTGCTTGTTTTGTTGTTGCCTGTTTAAAATCGTCCAACTTTCGCATGATTGCTTTGCTGGACTAGATCTTTGCCCTGGTGGGTGCAGGGTTATACGTGACTATTGAATTTATTTGTTGAAATGTTGTCCAGTTTGGCTGTTTCATGATTATTTACCCTGCAAGTAGAGGCTTTGGGGTAGTTGGGATTGTGATTTTCGGAACTGCATGTATATCTTACGAGTCCTGAAGCTAATGATGCCTGGTTGACCTAACTTCTTTTTGCCCATTGAGTTTAATGCTTATTCGTGGCTGCAATATTGTAAAAGATTAAGCCAGCTATTTTATTCCGCCACTGGTGGCTTCATTGGCTATTGGGTTCTGCTTCTGCAAACTGTTACTTTGTTTCTCGTTGCTATCCAACTACTGTTGCTTTGATAATATTATGTTGATCAATGGAATAGCAGCTGATGTTTGGATGATCTAACACCCTTTACGAGTCAAGTAATACAAAGTGTCAATTCTCAATCTTTCTTTGTGTTTGTGTATTTTGGCTATTTTCTGTGGCCCAAGGCTTGCTTCATTCATGAAGTTTCCAAGTATCTGAGAAACTTCATGACACCTATAAATCTAGGATCATGGTGAATGTAAAGCTGGGTTCTGGATTTCTATTCGTTTAGCATTAAATAGAGATAGGGATCTTCCTGATTCTCCAGTTTTAAGAAATCTTCCAATGCAGCCAATGTTTTCACTTTCTCGAAAGAATCATAGCCTTTCATAGGTGGCTTTGAAGTACTTCATAGACTTCAAAATCTGTTACTCCATCTGATGGGTCTACAATGGGGTAAAACAACTGCAAGTTCAGAATATCGTGCTTCTACAGATTTTAAATGGTTCTAAGTTACAACATACGCAGGGCAGTGGAGCACAAATAACTAGTGCAAAAGAAATTCCAGGAATTGAGTTCAAGATTCTGTTGAATGGCAATGCCGACCAATTGACTCCTCCATGCATAAGACTCCAGTGCATGAGACTTTTATGAAGACCAAATGAAGGGGATTTTCATGACCCTATGATCACTCTATCCACATTCCACTTTAACCTGCCAGAATTTAATGAAATGAAACACGATATGACTTGTTCATGGCAAGATCATGAATCTAAGCTTAACCTGCACTTTGCCTTTAGGTCAAGTTGACTGCACTGTCCAATGGAATACATTCATATAATAATTTTCTACTCCCTTCACCGCTGCCTAGTGTTTTGTTGATAAGTTGGTTTAGAGTTTACTGACTTCTGAATCCAATGATAATTGTTGCTGTATTGTATCAGGTGTACCAAAAGTGTAATTGGCTTACCATTTCTGTTGGAGATTTCTTCAAGATTTTTACTTGTAAAAGGTTGTTATTAGCCTAATGCAAGGGCAGAGGGGGTAAACTTGGTGGTTTTCCTAAAACCTTGGAAATTTGATTGTGGATCTACTCCTAGTAATGCTTCCAAAGATCAGCATATATGCTGGAATAATATGCGAAATCCTGCTGGAAACTGAATACCAGACCATATACCATCACCTGGGTTTATTAAGGTTGCATACCTAAATTCTGCGAACTGTCAGCAGCAGATGTCGAATGGATGGAGCTTGGGTGAGCCTAGTTCTAGCAATTCCCAGAATGAGGTCAGGTGTGATGAGCGGAAAGCAGAATTTGGGTGGTCATCTTCAGGAAGTGCTTGTCCTGGGGCTGGTCCGAGGTTGGAAGAATGGAACTGTGAACTATCTAATACAAATGGAAACCCTCTGTTTGCACAAAGTTCCAATTCTAATGTGCATACTCAGAATCTCAACTTAAACACGGATCCAATGGGTCATGGTGGTGATAATAGTCAAGCCATGGGATGCCCTAACATACACAAGTCTATCAGATCTGAAAATCGGTGCATTCCACCTGCAAGTAGTTCTGATCATCACGTACTTCCTTCAAGACCCAGTGGAGTTTTAGTGACCGAGAACGATGGCGGACCACGCTGTTCAATGGAGGGTCGCCGTGTCCCCTGTAAAAGAAAAGCTCTTGAAGCAAATGCTGGACAGTCTTCTGTTTCTGGAAGTTCTAGCTACTTTCATCCTTCTGAAAATAGTGCATGGTCTGCTGTGCCTGCTCGATTTAATTTGAGCAGCAGTTTAGGTGTATCTGCTACACCCGAACAGGTGAACCCAAGATTCGGGCTAGGCACAATGGAAGTAGCTTCTGATTTCGTTCCTGATCTTAATTCGGCAGGAGGCTTCCATAGAAATACCCGTTTAAGGATAAATCCTTCAAATCAACAGGATTCTATTGCCGCTACTTTAATCTCTACAGAGAATGCTGCTAGGCATTCTAGTATTTCATCTTCCCTGCTGCCACCAAGACTTCTTCCAGTTGGTTATTCTTTGGACTTGCGGTCAACACCTGCTTCTGATAGTATGATTCCTCAAAGTCAACCGGTTTTGGTCCATGTTCCTACATTGCCGCGAAACGTGCAAGGTTACAGATGGAATGGAGGACCTAGCTTGGGAGCTGGCAATATCACAAGCTCTATGGTTTCTGGAGATAGAGATTCTGTGCCGCATGAAGAAATGGGCTCAAGAAGCATGACAAGAAACCTTTCAGAACATCCTGTGTTTATGCCTGCTATCGAACTGAGAAACTTGGTTCGAAATCCAGCAAATAGGGGTTCAACTAGCGGAAATGTAAGTATTCCTGGAAATGTTGCCTCTACATCTCGACCTGTTCCCAGTTCAGGTGTCCATCCATCATCTGCTCCTACTTTAGCTCCTCAACATAGTCCTCCACAATTCCAACGAAGATTTTCTGAATATGTTCGCCGGTCATTGATGTCTTCTGCTGGCTCTGAATCTGGAGGCCAGAGGAGTAATTATTCCCCACTGGGTTTGGTTCCTGTTCCGTCACAAGAAATTGGTTTTTCATCTGGACCTGGTAACCCGGGCCATGCTCAGTCACACCCAAGGTCAGCATTGTGGGTAGAGAGACAAGGTGATGGTGGTCTTGGAATCCCCTATTTATTGCGAACGTCTGCTGCAGCCAGTGAAGGAGGTAGCAGACTTGTATCCGAGGTATGTTTGAGAACTCATTTTACATATGACGTTTGCTTTTTAAATTTAAATATTTGGACTCTTTCATGTGAAGGTTTAGTGTCAAACCCAGTTTGTTTTATTTTTTATGTTTTGGTAAGTAATAAGAGAAAAGTTTGTTTTATATTAAATGGTTGAGATGGCACATCATCTCTTGTGATCGGTGACTATAGCAACAGTCATCAAATATGTGGATTTGTGTTTCATCAATTACGGTCATATGGGTCTTGCATGCTTTTAATAACTGTGAGAGTTGTTTAGATGGCTGTGAATGTATCCTTTACATCAATAAACTCAACCATTGAATAAATTCATCTCTAGCAAAAATTGTGATTTCCTATAGCTACATCATGTTGATTTCCAAAAGTGCATTTCATAAATTATTCCTGTTGCATTCAAGCAAGAAGATCTTTGACAATATTCATCCTAGAAACATGGAGACTTTTCTAATAAAAAAAATTCTAAGCTTGACTGCTACTTTATGACATACTGTTCTGGTGAATGGTAACAGTCTGGCTTTCTGAATGTTCTAACGTGCAGTTACTAGTTAAGTTTGTTGGTTGGATGTTTGTTCAAGCTGAAAAGTAGAAGTGAAAAATCTAATGGAGTATATTTTTTCCATTTCGGCTTTTTTTTTTTTACAACATTTGTAGCGGTTACACTGGTTTTATGTAAATTAGTACTCTTTGATTTCAATTTTCAAGTCATCTTGGCAAGCAAGTGTTCATCTGAAACTTTGTTATTTTTTGAAGCAGATTCGCAATGTCTTGGGTCTCATGCGTAGGGGCGAGAGCTTGCGACTCGAGGTTGGGTTTCTACCTTAACAGTGTCTACTCACCAACCACACTTCTTATCAAGAGAATACTAGAAAAGCCTAGGAGAAAGACATTTTCGTTGACTTAAACAGCCTTGCATGAACATACTCTTATTTCATATGTGATCCACTGATGGTGGCAAATGGATGCTTTTCTGACATGTGACTCCACATTTTTATCAGGATGTTATGATCCTTGACCAGTCTGTGTTTTTGGGGGTGGCTGATATTCATGATCGGTATAGGGATATGCGACTAGATGTTGACAACATGTCTTATGAGGTAAAGTATACAATAAATTGAACTATACTTTTTATTTACCTGTTTATATTAGTCATTGTTCTTGTACTACAACATTTATTTTGAATTATAGGAGTTATTGGCTCTGGAAGAGCGCATTGGTAATGTTAGCACGGGATTGAGTGAAGAAACAATTTTAAATCGTCTGAGACAACGGAAATGTTCAATTGCAGTGGGGCAGCTTGATGCAGAACCATGCTGTATCTGTCAGGTAAATGACGTACCTGACTCGGGTTTGCGCTGCTTGTTTTCTTCTCTTTGCCCAAATGACCGGTTTTCCTCTCTTTCTGAATTATTGTTTATTCATATGCAGGAGGAATACAATGAGGGAGATGATCTTGGAACTCTGGAATGCGGCCATAATTTTCATGCTGACTGTATAAAAAAATGGCTGACGCAGAAGAATTTGTGCCCCGTTTGTAAAACGACAGCCCTGACGAAATGAGAGGTGGACATTCACTTTCTGGATATTTGTTCTCATATTGGAAAGAGGGCTAGCCGTGAAACTCTGTCGCCCATTTGAATGAGTGAGTCAAATACACCGATGCATATTGCCTGCTTCACCATTCCTTATTGTTGGTCTTACATGTGAAGCTTGTCCATGACACCACTCACCCAAGAGCCAGAGTAAAATTTTCTATTTTTGGAGATTGTATTCTAGTCAGCCATGTCCTTGTAGAAGCGGCAGATGTGCGATTAGAAAAAAATATAACTTGCAATATTTATTAAAAATTCAGCCTATTGGCATTACAGATCGGAGATGATCATATCAGATATTTTGTTTTTAACTTTTTTCTAGATGGCAATGTTCTTCAAATTTCTTGATATCCTCAGGGATGGATATACAGAGCTGGAATGGGTAAAAAACCAGCGAGTTTTCTGAAAGAGAATATTTAAGCTGCAAACAAATCCAATTAGAATGGAAAATTAAGAATAACCGCCAGTAGGGATATGGATTAGCAATCTCATCTGGCTATAGAAATGATTAACATGTTAAAATTTCCTTCGTGAATTGGTAACTTTAATTTCAAGTACCAAAGGATTCACACAGTAGGTTGGAAAGTCAATATTGGGAGCTATATAGTATATATGAACACGGACAGCTCGAGTCTGTAACATGATGTTCCAAGCAATTTAATTTCAAGAAAAGTAACATAAGTCTATTTTGCAGTTGTGATTTCCATTCTATTTGCCAATCTGGTTTCAAAATGTGGCAGCATTCATGCTATACTAGTTGTCACTTAGCCAATGGGCCTTCGGGCCGAATGACACTACTCCTGATCCTTAGGTACCATGCATGGGTCAACAGTTGATGACTTGACCCCCAGCTCTAGTAGGCCTGCAACAGGCCTTTTTGGGACTGGACCCGATCTGACCAGGTAATAGCAAGTGGACCGGTCCGACCCTAACAGTGTGGGTCGGGTGAACATTTTTTTACTTTTATTTTTTTTAACTACTCATCAGAATTACGTACATCAGAGTTAAATACAAGTTAGGGACAAGTAAAAGAATGAGAATAATGGGCATCCAGTGCTGCTACAATAATACCAGTTAAATGCCTATTTCCTCTGTTTCCTAATGCACCAATGGTATTTCAATGTTAGAAAAACTCCTGCAGCTTGCATATTTGGAGTGAGACTTTCAATCTCTCTGTCATTTTTTACACTTGCAGTCCTAAACAATATCAAAAAATTTCCAAAATCTCTTCCTATTCACATAACCTCCACATACCATATTTTTTTTTTAATTTTTTTAAATTTTTTTCTTTTATCAAATATTTATTATATGAATAATGAATATACAATTTGAAATAGTTTAAAAACAATAAATTCAAAAAAAATTTTAAAAAAAATTTAAAAAATTTAAAATTTTAAAAAAATATAGGGTGTGGAGTGTGGTGGAGGTTGTGTAGCAAAACTCTGACTAATGGATCATTCTTCAGGTTTCTCAACCTAGAGGAAACAACATATATCAGCATGAGAAATAACGAAAAATAATGGGTGTGCGATAAAGGGGAATAATGAAAAGAAATTATCAAATAATAATAAAATCTAATAAAAAAATGTAGAAAAACTATCTATTACAAAAACTATTTAAATTACAAAATATGAACGTCAACTGATGTTGGAGTAAGAAGCATCCAATGATCAAATTATAACAGCTTTCCATGTCTTCCTCCATATATGCTATTATTAAAAAGTCAACACCAAATCAATATACACCAAAACCTTCTTGTATAATGCATTAGATGTAATAATGCAGATTAATTTCCAGGTGATGATTGCATTTTCATTGGACCCGGGTGTTCAATTGTTCATACACGCAGAACACTGCAAAAAGCAACAGGGGAGGATGGCACTTGCATTAAATTCATCTAACAAAATAATCCAAGGTGGAATTTTTCACGTTCTCAATTTTTGACTTTTTCAAATAATCCTATTATTCTGCATCAGGTTCCCAAGTCATGTAAAAAATTGACAGTCTAGTTTCAATAAAAAAAGTTTTGCTCTAACAAAGTTATAAAATACACATCAAAATGATACATCATACCTTTCCCAGCTTCACTGCATCTTTTATTCGAGTTTTGTCCTCATGATACTGTAGATAAAATAAAAATTTCTTAGTCATGAGTAACAATCTATTGAAAATAAGAACAATAAATTGTACCCATATCCACTTCTACCCCTTCTCAAAGATTGCTCATAATTCTCCAAATTACAGTTACAATCTGGATCTCTCTGTATAGATATCGAAGACATTGAAGAAGCTTAGATCATCCCCAGACAAGAGAATATACAGGAATTCAGATCTGTTGAGCCAAAATTTGATAAGGAAACGTAGAGATCCCACATGATTTTGCGTAAATGTGACATTTCACCCCAACCGCCTAGAGAAAATAGCAATTGGCCCATTTTTTCCCATTTTTGTGCATGCAATCGGCCCCAAAGAAAAATAGCAACTCTCCCAAATAGCAAATATCATCGGGAAATATAGCAAAAATCATTACAACGAAACATTCGAGAGAGACAATGACTCAGAAGAAACATGGAGACAAAGTTGTCTTGAGAAAATTGTCTAGAAGAAAAATCCAGTTCAATCCTTGTGCCAATCGAACAAGTCCATCAATTTTGGGGACCTAATGGTCTTCTCAAATATCAATGAAATTACCATTTCGTACATGGAAGTGGGAACCCTTTTTACCCAACTCCTATTTCTTCTAAAGAATCTCAATAATTGTTTTAGAGCAACTAGAAAGAGGTTGTTTATCCATAAAGAATTCAGTTCGTATGGATACCTATCGAGAAGATTTCGACCGAGGTTGATTGACAAATAGATATATCCNTGGAAGTGGGAACCCTTTTTACCCAACTCCTATTTCTTCTAAAGAATCTCAATAATTGTTTTAGAGCAACTAGAAAGAGGTTGTTTATCCATAAAGAATTCAGTTCGTATGGATACCTATCGAGAAGATTTCGACCGAAGTTGATTGACAAATAGATATATCCTATATATATATATATATAATATAGCAGTATGGAATGAGACATTGTGTAGGATGAAAACAAATCTTTGTGCTTCTGATGGGAGTTTGAAGCATTAAAAAGAAGCATTATAGGACAGTGCCGATGTTTTAATTAATTTTTATTTAAAATGAATTATCTTTTAGTTTTCAAAAAGTATGTTTTTGTTTTCTCAATCTATGTCTATTTATTTGGCATGTTATATAAATAGCTTTTAGTTTTAATCCACTAATATAAAAACAAAGAGGAGTAAGGAAATAAAAGAGGATCAAGTTGATTGTTGATCAACACACTAATTAGTATTGACACATTTTAAAAAATTCTATTTATCATATAACGCGACGTCAGAGTATACAAACTTAGTTATAAAGAGTATATATCTTTCATTTAATAAATTTAACTATTTCTATGCATCACGCAGTTACAAATATTTATCAATAGTTACATCATTTTACAATATTTTATACTAAGTAATCTAGTATTCTATGCTCTATGTTTATCTTCAGTTCCTTGCTTCTTGATTTAATCCTTATAAGAATATGTTGGCCAGTTTGGTCGTATCAGGTTCCTGCAAAAATATTCGATGTCACCCTAAAATGATTATGAAACAAAAATTCTGAAGATATTAGAGCAAATGAAAGGGGGAAGGCAAGAAGCATGTACATGAAATGTTCATCTAAACTCAAGAGGCATAAAACACTTTGATAGCATCAACATCCAAACATGGCAAAAGACTAATAACTAACAAAAAGTCTCATTTACAATTAATCCATGCATAAGTGATTTTATTTTCTCAGTTTTCTCCTCAAAGTCATACTTCTACAAAGATGATGATCCAATTTTCCCCTCTGCATAAACTCATACACAAGGAGCAGCTTCTTGGGGAATTACAAATTACAAATTACAAATTGCCGGCTTCTCGGTCGTGGCATTGGCGGAATGCTCTGTTTTGGGTGCAGTAAAACAAGGGATTTTTGGTTTTGTTTACAGTGGGTGGTGCATTGGCAGTGGTGTGCAACGAGACTTTGGCTTACGGTTGGTCTGTTCCAACGAGGGTGGTGCTGTTGCAGGGTGGTTTCCGTGACCGGCTGTGTGTGGGATGACTGCTAGTGAGAGCTGTTGATGCGTGCAGGGGCAGCACTATGGGTGGAGGCTTGCGGGTTGGTGTTAGGCGGTGCTGGGGTGGCGCGGGTCTACAATGGTGTAAGGTAGAGGCTTGAGTCAGTGGCCCCTGCGGCTTTCATCATGCAGGAGCAGGGTGGTTCTCTTGGCTGGCGGTTGAGGAGAGTAGAGGAAGAGGTGAAAATAAAATTGAGAGAGAGACCAAGAGGAAGAAATAGAGGAGGGAGAGAGAGAGAGAGTTTGTTGAGAAGATAATTTGAGGGTGAAGAAAAGAAAAATAAACTGAAGGGGCGTGGGTAGAAAGTGGGATTCATGGAAGAAGAAATGGGGAGCAACTGACTAGAGGAGAAGATTTAGGGGGGAAAAGAAACTGTGGGGATGGAGTGTGGGTTCGGGGAAGAAGAAACTGAAAGGAGGAGTCTTACCTGAAAACGATGTCGTGTGGGTCTTCGGGGCTGGGCTCTTCCTGGGCCTGGGTCGTAGGCTGCCCTAGGTATTACATTGGGTGGATGACGATTTCCGGCCCACTAGCTGCACATGCTTCGATTAGCTGAAACATGACATCCAAAGGAATGGACAATATCAAACCTAAAGAAAACATATTGGAAATGGATGCACTTCCATATTCATATCCTATGTTTAACAATGTAGCAGAAAATTTTTAGGCCGCCTAATTGAAAGAAGAAATCAAATAAATCAAATCGACCGATCCAATCGTTCCTCATTTCTAGGAGTACTGCAGAGAATTAAATATTTTCTATTCCTTCCTAAGATTGCATTTTTAAAATAAATGGTTGCAGAAAGCTCCTCAAAACAAACTTTAAGAGAATGGAGACAATTAATGGAATCGTATTCCTCAGTGAAATTGCAAGTGACATGTTCAATGAGCCATTATTTCTAGACTGTGCCAACAAAGAACCAAACAAATTATATATTTTCCACACATAAAAAAACATTACCTTATTTTCCTTTCCGAAAATTTTCTAGGCATAAAGAGCAATGGCAAACAAACAAAAATGTGAAAAGCTATCAATCAATTCTCAGAGTTCATAAACTCGTGAAGGGGGAAAAGGTGGAAAATCAATTACCAAAGAAATAATTATTCACCAAATTATATTCCTTAACCCAAGAATTTAGCAGATAGCCCTTACCAGAAGCAGAAACCCGAGCAAATATTCAACAACGAATCTTACAGTTCAGGTCATAAATCAGATCTGTGGCAACCTACGGCCACCTAGAACCCAAAGATCAAACCAAAAGTAAGTGTAGAAAAATAATTCAGTCCAACCTGATCAATTGATTGATGGTCTTCGAAAGTGGCATCTGCTTCGCGATCCAAATGCGCAATGGCTTCAAGCAGCTCCTCCTTATGAGAGTCATGGCATCTTTGCCTTTCTTTAGAAAAACAGGAAAAGAAAGAAATTTTGGGTCTCTATTCCTCAGGATTCGAGGTGCTTGAAAGGTTGTGGGTGATGGGATTGGCTGGGGCTGGGAAGCATGAGGCAGTTCGAAGAGGCCGAAAGGGGAGAGAGAGATGAGCGGCCGAGGTCGGTTCATCACAAAAAGGCTGGAAATTATAATCGATTATTAAATTATACAACTCGTAAAAAGCTTGGCTAGACTCTCATAAGTTTATGTAAATTTAAATAACTTCGTAAATATTTTAATATTCAATATATTTTCATATTGAAAATATTAGAGGAAATCATGATCCTAATACTGAACTCAGTGGCACATATATATTTTAATTTACCATATTTTACAAATATATATGTGCCACTGATCTCAAACATATATATCTGAAATATATATAGTAAACTGACTATATGTTATAACATTAATTTTTCTTAATGGTTAAAATCATTAATAACCATGATATGTAACATAAAGCAAACCCCAGCTTGGATTGGGTCAAATTAGGAGAGTTGGAAGAATACAAGCCACTGATCTCAAAGCAAGTAGATTTATTCAGGTAGATTCGAGGAGTCATTGGTTTTTCACACATAAAAAAAACCACTGCACTCGTGGTCAGTCCCTCTGACAGAAATATGGAGGAGCAATTATCCTTCTCATGTTACGTAACTTTCGGTTTTAAATTTTAATTAAAGTGACCAATTATCAAACTTGAATTATAATTTAAAACGGGTTAGGTAATCGAATTTTAAAACTTTAATTATCACGTGACTTGACTTGAGACATAAAATTTTCAATTCGTCCCATCGTTACAATTTTTAAAATAAAAAAAAAAAACAAAAAAAAAACTATTTTCACATAAAATTGTTTAAAAAAATATTGAAAAAAAAAAAAACCATTTGCCTTTCGGTAGAAAGTTTCGGTAACAATATTCTGTCTGTGTATGGGTGGGGTTGCTTTGCCGTCCCATTCTTACCGTTGGGCGTACTATCCCGTGGGTTTTTTTTTTTTTGCCTTTTTTCTTTTCATAATTCTTTAATACATTTAAAAAATTTTTAAAAATAAAAAAAAATATTAATATATTTAAAATCATTTCCTTAATATTTAAAAAAAAAAAAAAGAGTTTTTGCTTATCAAACTTCAGAGGTCAAATGGAGTTAGCATAGTAGTGTTTTTCAAATGGTTGTATGTCATTTTAAACCAAAGGTTAGCAGCGAACATCTGCATCCATAGTTTAACATCCACCATGGAAATGACAAGCATCTCTCACGAAGGAGAATCCAGTCGCTCCATTAACCAGAAGCCGATAGAGGAGTTGACGTACGAGGAACTCCAATTCATGATCAACGAGCAGGTAACGAAATATTCCGAAGAAGCCAAAAAGTTACAAGAAGAGGCCGACCTTGGTGGCACTAGCTGCATCTACAGAGTCCTCTCGAGGCTTAAGAAAATCAATGGTAACTCGTTATACGAGCCCAACATGGTCTCCATCGGGCCCTACTACTACAACCCCCGTAATGAAAAGTTCAAGATGGCCGAAGATTACAAGAGAAAGTGCTTCGGCTCCTTGCTGGTGAAGTCAGAAAATAAAGCCATGCAACGTTATATCTATGAGAGCTGCTTGGAAAGAATAAGCGAACTTGAAGTGGACATCAGAATGTGTTATTCTGATGAGTTCGAAGTCACCGGTGTTGAATTTCTCGAAATGATGGTTGTTGATGCTTGTTTTATAATAGAAATCATTGATATGTTTGGACCGAGGAAAGAAGTCGACTCCAGCGAATCTCTTGTGGCCTTGGCGTGGATGGTACCGTATTTCTACAGGGACTTTCTCCTGCTTGAGAATCAGATCCCTTTTTTCGTTCTGGTAGAGATATATGCGATTACCCGTAAAATTCATGACTTTGTATTAAGTAGGTCCCATCTGACATATGCTGCTTTGGAATTCTTTAAGAACGGAATGAAAAGACTCGATTTAGACATTTTCGATTTCACTTCAATGAACGAGAGGGGAACGAATCAGTGCTTGCATTTGCTGGACTTGGTTCGGAGTAGTTTAATGCCATTCTATTATAAGCAACAGGGACCAGAATTTCTACTAAAAAGAACAAAAAAAGAACAGGGACCAGAATTCCCTACAAAGACTACATTCATTCACTGCCTCTCGAAGCTCCGGCTAGCGGGGATTAAGGTCAGTCGGGGCAAGGCGTGCAGCTTCCTAGAAGTGAAATTCAAGAGAGGTGTGATTGAGATGCCAAACATAGCCATCGACGACTTGATGAGATGTCTGTTGCTGAACTGTGTGGCATTCGAGCAGTGCCACCAGAGAAGCAGTAAGTACTTTACGGTTTACGCTACTTTTTTGGACTGCCTGGTGAACACCAAAGAGGACGTCGAGTACCTTCGCGAGCGCAATGTCATTGACAATTACCTTACCGACGACTCCGAGATTGCGGACTTCATTAACCGTGCGGGCAAGGATTTGGTACTCGATGATTACCGGGGCTTATATTTGGGGGAATTGTTCGAGGATGTGGACAGGCATTATCGGAATTGGTGGAAGTGGAAGTGGGCGAGCTTCGAGCGGGAGTATTTTGACAAGCCGTGGTTGCTTCTGTCGGCAGTGGGTGGCATTTTGCTAGTAGTGGCAACGTTAATCCAGGCCGTAATGGCCATCTTAGCTTACAAGTATAAAAATTGCTAGCCTAGCTACCAATTAGGTTACAATGGTTTTAGAAAGTTTGATGATCAATCGCTACTTTTAGCGATATGATATTATCAGTCGACTTTGGTTTGATGGGGTACTGTTTAGCATGTATTATTTTTTATATGAAATTATTATTTCGTTTTTCTTTTCTACTTTTCAAATTGTCCACAAAATCCATATATCATTATATATAGTAAAGGTAGAAATTTGGATATGCCTAAGCCAATTATCAAACTCGAGAAGAGAAACACAAAACCAACTCAATAGGACCAAACTTCATTTTAACAGACAAATAAAAAACAATTACTCTAGAATTAATATTGTTTCTTTTAACCTAGTTTCTAAAAAAAAATAGATTGTAGGAAAATGTATTTGATTTTTTTAGCAATTCTTTAACTATAGCAAGATGACTTTAACTTGGTCGGATATTTTTTTTTTCTAACTTACTTATGAGATTCATGATTTTGTCAAATCAAACATGATTCAAAGAAATTTTGTGGACATGATAAATTGAAGGAACACAAAATTATAATCGATTATTAAATGATACAACTTGTAAAAAACTTGCTTAGACTCTTACAAGCTTGTATAAACTCAAATAAAAATCAAACCAATAAGGCTTGACCACATATTCCTCTTTCAAATTCGACTCATTTACACCCTTAATTAAAAGAAAAATACTATAGACAAAAAAAAATCTCACAAGGAGATTCCACACACTGATGTGGCACACTGCTCATCTCTCCCCTATTTTTTTTTCTTTCTTTCTCCCCCTCCCCCCGTGGCCGCCACCCCAGCCCTCTCCCTATGCCCTCTCTCCATGCCAGCCATTGTGGTTGGGGGACCATCTCATGGTGGCAGAAGAAGCTAGTGGTCCAAGTGGTATCGTCGGCGTGGAACTCACAGCAGCTCATTGTGCACGTTGGTGCACATTTCACACATTATGTGCGTGGTCAACTACTGCATGGCCGCTGCTAGGTGGCCGAGGTGGTGGATTTGAGCCGATGGCTTGCATGGTCGACGATCACCGTCCTTTTGGCTGTCTGTGGTGGTCGAGAACTATCCCGGAAGGGAGAAAGAGAAAGGGAAAGGGCACACACTATGTGTGTGGTCGACTGCTGCGTGACCATCGTTAGGTGACCGGTGTGGTCGAGATCTGAGCCAACGGCTTGCGTGGTCGATGGTTGCCATCCTTTGGCCATTTGTGGTTGTCGGGAACCATCTCGGGAGGGAGAAAGAGAGATGGAAAGGGGGAGGAGGAGAAAGGCACGAAGAGAAGGGAGAGAAAGAGAGAGAAAAAAAATAAAAATAAAAAAAGAAAAAGAAAGAAGGGAGACGTGCTAGCCACATTCATCTGTTTTTATTTTTTTTCAAATTTTTTTTATCATTTTAAAATATTTTTAAAAAATATAAAAAAAATATCAATATACTAATAGTCATTTACTTAACTATTAAGTAAATATATATATATATATATACATATGAAGTATTAAAATGAAGAGATAAAGTGAATGTGCGAAGTGGCATTTTTCTTTTAGAAACACTAGTTTGCCCTCCTAACTTGACCACCCAAGTTGACCGATGGGCAAACTTTTTTTTTTTTTACTTAGTGATTAAGAAATTGATTTTGAGTGTATTGGATTTTTTTTTAATTTTTTGAAATTTTTTAAATGTATTAAAAAAATAAGAAAAAAAAAGCAAAAAAAAAAAAAAA
>QEOT01124309.1:178297-326466 GCA_003123785.1 Pterocarya stenoptera | reverse complement strand
AAAAAAATCTCACAAGGAGATTCCACACACTGATGTGGCACACTGCTCATCTCTCCCCTATTTTTTTTTCTTTTTTTCTCCCCCTCCCCCCGTGGCCGCCACCCCAGCCCTCTCCCTATGCCCTCTCTCCATGCCAGCCATTGTGGTTGGGGGACCATCTCATGGTGGCAGAAGAAGCTAGTGGTCCAAGTGGTATCGTCGGCGTGGAACTCACAGCAGCTCATCGTGCACGTTGGTGCACATTTCACACATTATGTGCGTGGTCAACTACTGCATGGCCGCTGCTAGGTGGCTGAGGTGGTGGATTTGAGCCGATGGCTTGCATGGTCGACGATCACCGTCCTTTTGGCTGTCTGTGGTGGTCGAGAACTATCCCGGAAGGGAGAAAGAGAAAGGGAAAGGGCACACACTATGTGTGTGGTCGACTGCTGCGTGACCATCGTTAGGTGACCGGTGTGGTCGAGATCTGAGCCAACGGCTTGCGTGGTCGACGGTTGCCATCCTTTGGCCATTTGTGGTTGTCGGGAACCATCTCGGGAGGAAGAAAGAGAGATGGAAAGGGGGAGGAGGAGAAAGGCACGAAGAGAAGGGAGAGAAAGAGAGAGAAAAAAAATAAAAATAAAAAAAGAAAAAGAAAGAAGGGAGACGTGCTAGCCACATTCATCTGTTTTTATTTTTTTTCAAATTTTTTTTATCATTTTAAAATATTTTTAAAAAATATAAAAAAAATATCAATATACTAATAGTCATTTACTTAACTATTAAGTAAATATATATATATATATATACATATGAAGTATTAAAATGAAGAGATAAAGTGAATGTGCGAAGTGGCATTTTTCTTTTAGAAACACTAGTTTGCCCTCCTAACTTGACCACCCAAGTTGACCGATGGGCAAACTTTTTTTTTTTTTACTTAGTGATTAAGAAATTGATTTTGAGTGTATTGGATTTTTTTTTAATTTTTTGAAATTTTTTAAATGTATTAAAAAAATAAGAAAAAAAAAGCAAAAAAAAAAAAAAAGAGGCGGCAGAATAGCGGCACCCTCTTTCTTTTAAGGAATCTGATTGTGTTTCTTGCGGTGCTTACATGTGAAGCTTGTCCATGACAACGCTCACCCAAGAGCCAGAGTAAAATTTTCTACTTTTGGAGATTGAATACCAGCCAGCCATGTCCTTGTCTGTTTGTCAAAATTTATAAAATAAATCCATTTTATCAAAATGAAACTCATGAATAAGGTCGAACTCTCTCGAATCATGAACTGAGTTGTACGTGAATATAAAATTTAACTTGATAAAATTAAATGAACAAAATTATTTGATCAGTTATTTCTTCTTCAAACTCAACTCGTTTATGGCCTTAATTAAAAGAAAATTTATATTTATCATCTCCACTCATTACATTATATTTTTATTATTATTATTAAATATGTGATATATGAATAATATGTAAAAGAACTTAATACGCAACCAATCCGACTAGTCACTGGACAATAAATGGGTCCCGGGAAAAATTATCTCCTCCTCCTTCCCTGCTGTCTCTAATAAATCAATTCCACCACTTTCAAAAAAAGCTGCTACTCTCCTTAGAATTGAGGTATACTTTTTGCTCCATAATGTCCAAAATTACCATTATTGAAGCATGGGCTTTTCATATTGAGTTGATGGATGGTAAAGATCTCGTCATTGTCAAATCTCTCATAGTAGAGGCGCGTATGTACATTTTGCAAACTCCGAAAGTAATTTTTCAATTCTACGATAAATATGCTTAATAAAGCACGTGCAGTCAACATAAAGTTCAAACAATAACTATATTTTTAATAAAAGATGCTTATAAATAAATACTAAAAAGAGCAATTAGGGAATCTCTAAAACGTGGGAATGCGGATAATGCGGATCATGTCTTTTGGATGCCTCCAAATTATATATCTGTAATAAAGGACTATAGTAGCATATTGTAACAGTAGAGTGTAATAATGTAAGCCAAAAATGTGTAAGCTCCTTTGTTAATAGAGTATATTTTTTTATACATATTTTCATGGTGGGTTCTATCTTTTAATAAAAAAGACTGCACGCATCAGACTTGTATTTTTTAAACTTGTACAGATTATTAGTATTCGTAAACTTAAGATGAGATAGTGAAAGAAACTTGGGACCGTGGGTTTGTTTCAGCCTTACGTACCCCATCCAGAAGTTAATACTTTTTTTTTTTTTTCTTGATAACTCATGAAACACATTCATTCAATATTTTGAAATAAAGATTACAATATAGAATCAGACCAAATAATTTGGGCAATACAATTAGGATAAGAGCTCCACCAAATTATCAAATCATCAATATTCCATGCATGTTTTGCCATCTCACGGGCTGCACCATTGCCTAAACGACCACTGTATTGTATAAAATAGTTTAGAAATTGCTGCATAAGTTGCTTAATCTCCATCACAAGGTTTCTATGAAGTGATCTTTGATGTTTTGTCAGTCTGGATTTCATTCACTATAAGCAAAGAGTCACTCTGGATAAGAAGTTGTGAAATTTCAAGAGGTAAGCATATATGCAAACCTCTCAAAATTACTAGCATTTCAATCTCAATAGGATCAATAATCTCATTTTCCTTTTTACAACTTGAGAGAATCACATCACCCTTTTCATCCCTTAGAACAGCTCCCACCTCATTACTTTATTTATTTATAAATACTGCCCCATCCACATTTAACTTTAGGTTCAATGTTCCCTTTGTTCTAGTTGCATTTCTTTTTCAAAAGAATAATACTAGAGGATACTAGAGCCCCCGCTGGGGCTCTATTGTTTTTTTATGTGTTTTTTTAGTTTTTTTATATAGATATTTTTAACAATTTAAAATATTTTTAAAAAATAAAAAAAATCATAACATTATTAAAAAATATTTTCTTAATCACAAAGTAAAATAAAAAATCTTTTACTTTAATTTTATGATTTTTTATTTTACTTTGTGATTAAAAAAATATTTTTTAATGATATTTTTTTACTTTCTGATTAAAAAAATATTTTTTAATAATATTCTAAATATTTTTTATTTTTTAAAAATATTTAAAAATTTATATAAAAAATAACTTTAAAAAAACTCATCAAAAAATACACATCAAAACTCAGCAGGAGCTCCAGCGGGGCTGGGGGCTCTAGCATCGTCCTTTTCAAAATCTCAACTTGTGAGGGACATAATTATTACCTGGATCACATGCTCTCTTCTTCCATGTTGCTTTCGGCAGTGGGCCAGGGGTCGTTATTTGATTTGAAAGTCGAAATTCCTGGGCTAGCCTCCCCTCAATTCGGACGTGATCATGCCTTGGGGGTTCAACTAGACATTGCCTAGGATTGTGGCCCACCACGTTACATATATTAGTATTCATTTCATTGCCAGGTTTCCCGCACCAACCTTTTGACCATCAAGATCTGACTTGCCAACCTTGAATTTGAAGTCTTTGTCCGTCTATTCCGCATGCTTTACATCAAATATTTCCTTCAACGCTGGCCCACGTAGGGCCTCCCCACTCGGTTTCTGCAACGAAACTGTAGCATCACCATTACCGTCGTTTGATGCCGGATTCGTTCCCTTCACCCCATGTATCTCTTGTCTCGTGGCTTGTGAATCCGTTGGCTCTGGATTACCTTGCAATATTTATTAAAAATTCAGCCTATTGGCGCATTACCGATCGGAGATGATCATATCAGATATTTTATTTTTTATTTCTTTCTAGATAGCAATGTTCTTGCAGTACTCAAATTTCTTGATATCCTCGGATGGATATACAGAGCTGGAATGGGAGGTCCAAACCAGCGAGTTTTCTGAAAGATAATGTTTAAGCTGTCAAACAAATCCAATTAGAATGGAAAATTAAGAATAACCACCAGTAGGGATATGGATTAGCAATCTCATCTGGCTATAGAAATGATTAACATGTTAAAATTTCCATCGTGACTTGGTACTTTAATTTCAAGTACCAAAGGATTCACACGGTAGGTTGGAAAGTCAATATTGGGAGCTATGAACAAGGACAGCTCAAGTCGGTAACATGATGTCCCAAGCAATTTAATTTCAATCCTGATTTCCATGGTATTTGCCAATCTGGTTTCGAAATGTGGGAACCCTTTTTACCCAACGCTTTGGTTTTAGTAATTATCCTTTTTGCTATTCAAGAATCAGAAGTTTTGGGTTGGGCACTAAAACGTGCGTGTAGATGGTATTCTTATTGGTTAGAACATTCCATTTCAACCTTAGTTAGCCACTACAACGTGGGTGTGTAAATGGCATCAGAGATTCAGAAGAACGAAGGGGGAATTAATTGTGGGTTTTTTCAAAAGGAAATCCACACAATAAACTTTTTCCAGAAATATTTGACATCTAATTTATTCATTGATAAGAGAAAAAAAAAAACGTGAATCCGGATTAGATGGATAATAAAACATAATCCTGGGTCTTGAATAGTGATTCGATTAATATGATTTTATATAATACTTATGAGGTCGATGATATTTATATTCAAATATTTCTTCTTAAAACGTATTGATTTGACCCTATAAGTGGGACTAGTACTATACCATAGGATATTGCCGCCCCAAGCATAACTCTTATTTCTTCTAAAGAATCTCTTAATTGTTTTAGAGCAACTAGAAAGAGATTGGTAAAGGACGTGTCTTACTTCCTCCCTGCAAACCGTTAGCCTGCACAAGGATCAAAGAGTGGTCGGCGTGGTTTGCCTGGAAAAGCTCCGATACTTAAGTCAGTAAGGATTTTAGGATGAATTCAGAAATTAGAGAAATTCAGAAAAAGCTCGATCCCCCGCTATTGAGGGTTACCTGGTATATATAGACCCTGACGTGGTGCTTATCTGGTGCAGAGTTTATCGATGCGTGATGCCGAGCTTTTTGGTGCAATCTCATAACTGAACTGGTCACGTATTTGCTTGAGATCCCTATTCTCCCGAAAGTGGTTATACACGGATGTATGAATTTGTTGGGCCCTGGATTCTCTAGCTCCTTTTGTTCAACTAAGGGCCTTTTATATTAGGCTCCCTCCATATTTGGGCTTTCTTATCCAGAATGGCTTTTTACTATTATAGGCCCTCCAACTACCCCGCTAATTCTCATCATCTTATGGCATAGAGAATTTAAATGTCGATCAACCTTGTGTCTTTATAAGTGTCGGGATAGTCCCAGCTGACCTTTCACATTCTTCTTCTTGCATTGTTTCCCCCCTTTCTCCTTTTACTTTGAAGAAAACCCATATGGTTCTTGCTGACGTGGCGAAAGGGGAGGAGGTTTTCGAGTGATGGTTGCTTTTGCCCTTAGTTTCTGATCATGATGCCCATGGCTGTTGGTGTTCTGTATATGCTCTTCTTTAAATACCCCTTTTTTACTTTCTTTACTTTTTCTCTTTGTTTGTTCTCCTTTCTGCGTTTCTCTCGCTCGTACTTCCTTTCTTGTTCTTGTCATTTTTCTCGCCTCGTTTTCTTTGCTTTCTTGCTTCTTCTCTCCTTTAGCTTCAATGGTTGACCAAGGTGACACCTCTGTGGAACCTTACTTCGTCCCAGAGGGTACGGTCTTTGATGGGTATGGGTGGCGTTCAAGTATTAGGGAGAAACACCTTGCCACCATTCAGGAAGAGTTCGATATCCCTACAGAGGCAGTGATAGAGGTTCCCTTATCGGGCTGCTGTGATGTTGAGGGTTTCGCAGGCAAGACCACTTTAGTCTCATCGATGTTTTCCAATGGATTGAGGCTGCCCTTTTGCCGTCCGCTTCTCGATATTTTGGACTTACTCGAGTTAGCCCCTGCACAGATCCATCCTCACTCCTTGAGGGCTTATCTTTGCGCCTGTATTGTCTTTCGCATGGCCTTAGAGCCTCTTGGGAATGTTTACCCTGATTTGACTACTCAGGAGTTTCTGGCCTTCTACTACGTGCGATCTACCAAGGGTAATGTTGCCAACTTCCGTAAGAAGGATAGGGGACCAACTTTGGCCCGGTTTGAGAGTCGTCATTCCAATGCTAAGGCTTGGAATGCCAGGTTTTTCTTTATTTCTGGTACCCACTGGGACTTCCCTGCCAACAAGGTCAAGCTTCGGGATTTTCCTGTCAGGGCGATTTGGCACCATGTTCCTGATGATGTGTGGTCAACCATGCCACCTTTATCGCGTCGGGAATTGTCCTGAATTGAGATTGTCCTTTCCTAGGCCATGGCCCATTATGATGAACTGTTGACAGACCTTTTGTTGACGCCTGATAACATTGACCCTTTTTTTATGTCCCCAAGCCGCTCCCATGTCCAGGGGCGTCAGTTTATGGTTTTGGACTTGATTCCTACTCCAATACGGAAACCTTCTGAGAAAATTAAATCCTTTGAGGAAAATAAGGAGGATAGCCAACCAGAGAAGGAAAAGGTTGAAAAGAAAAAGAAGAAATCTAAGGGAGGTGAGGAGATAAGGGAGATAAGGAGCAAAAAGAAGAATGATGATGCGAGCCAAAGGAAAAGAGCTTGCACTGAAGGCTCCTCTCACTTGTCGCCTCCACGAAAGAAAACCGTGGCGGCTTCGGAGGACGCCAAGGCCCAGACGCCTGCGCTCTCAGAAGCTACGACGCCATTGGAGGGCGTTCTGACGCGTACGCCTCTTTGGCAGCAGGAGGAAACTGCTACCCCTTCGGGGGGTGACCAGGTTTAACTGCCCACCCTGCTAGTTACTGCTGCCCTTCCATTATCCTGCGACCCCTCTATAAAGCCACGGTCTTTCAGTCTGTTAGATGCTGAGAGTTTGGCCAATATCACCCTCTTTGATCTAGCTGCCACATTTCAAGTTGAGCCCCTTTCGCCGGCTCATCTACTGGCAACCACCCCTATCTCTAACTCTCTTGTCGTGGAAGGTCGAGTGATGGGGGTGAGTTGGATGCCAAAGTAGCAGGTACCCTTAATCTGGATGGTATTATGGGCCTTAGGACTCGTGAAGACTTGGGTGCTCGTGAGATGGAGCGGGTTGGCGCTACTGAGCATACGCCTTGGCACCATAAAGTTGCCTATGCTGAGATGGAAGTCGCACAGGTTCCCCTAGAGACCCCGCCTGCCACTGTCTCTGGGAGAAGTACCCTTGCGCTGGTTGGGAGTGGTGAGCGTCCTTCTATCCCTTCCCATTGTTCTCCATCTCTTGGGGAGGGGATAGACTCCTTTCACGAAGGGGAAGCCGGCAATCCTTCACAAGGAGAGGTTTGCCGAGGGCTTTCCAACTCTTACTAAGCCCCCGCTTCCCTTTACCTGCCTTGAGAGTCCATCAGAGAGGGTGGCAACTCAGAGTTAAGGCTTGCTTTGGTCTGCCTGCCTGGCCCTGGTGGCGATGCTAGTGGCGACGCCTCCTCCTCCTCTACTGGTGCTCAAACTGAAGCTGACGCCCAGATGGCCAATCACTTGAAAGATTGGTTTTCCAAGGTATCGCATGGCGTTTTCCCGTTCTCTTTTTCTCCCTTTCTTTTTACTGTGCTCCCATGTAGTTTTTACCTTGGCTGTTTTATTTTCTTTTGTAGGGTATCAATGACTTGGTGACGTGGATCATGGCGGATTGCGCTCGTCTAGAAGAAGAGGTCCTCGAGCAGTGGAAGATGTGTGAAGCCACCGAGCATTCCGCTGAGAGGTGGCTTGCGGAAAGGGTTGAGTTGGATGCCTGTCGGAGAGGACGAAGGAGCTTGAAATATTACTGGAACAATTGGAGGGTTACTCTCATTCGCTCTAAGGGGACTTGGAGATTCGTGATGAAGTAATTCTTCAACTCTGCGAATCTGTTCGCCTTGCACAAGTGGCGAAGGACAGAGATGAACACGCTTTGCTGCTTCTTCAATCTGAGAGGGACTTGGCGAGGTCCCAACTTTCCGAAACTCGGCAAAGTTTTGAAGCCGAAGTGTCCTTCCTCAAGTCTGAGCTCCTCGCCCTCAGTCAGGACCGGGATTTAGCTCGCCAAGAGTTGAGTTGCTCGCAGGAACGAGTTTGAGAGCTATCTCATCAGTTGGCGACTGCAACGGATAAGACTCGTCTTACTGCCCTTAATCTCTCTGTGGCTTGGGGGAGTCTGCAAGAGCTTGAAGAACGTCACAGAAAGTATAAGGCAGATCGCAAGGACCTGGATGAAGAGCTTAGAAAGGCCATGCTACAAGCAGAAGCTCGGGAAAAGAGTCTGGGCAAGAAAAGACGAGGGGTTGCAGACGCCCGGGCAGAAATTGAACGCTTGCATAGTCAGTTGGCTTGCGTTCATGATACCAGGAACCGCACCTTTGGTTATGGTTTTGGCGCTGGCATCTTAAGGCTCAGGTCTCGTCTTTTGATCAACCCAGCCATGGATCTTACGACTTTGGATCGAGACTTATTCCTTCCTTAGGAAAACAACCTCTGTTGAGCCGATATGTTTGGCCGGAAAGAGATTGTAACACCCCGTATTTTAGTGTATTTTAATGAAGGATTATTTTAATTAATTTAATGATTGATTCTCTAGTTTTAGAATTTTGGGAGTTTTGGAATATTATTTTATAATATTTTAAGTTGTGAAAATATTTTATTGGGCTTTCTTCTTATTAATTATTATTTCAGATTTAAATTGATCTTCGATTTAAATTGGTTCGTTTATGGGTTTTAAAATTATTGTTGTTTTATTTAAAGCATTTCACAGCGTTTGATTTATTTTAATTAGTGTTATGCAATTTAATTGCCTTTTATTTTAAAGTATGTTATTGTTGGAGTTTAATATTTTATTTTAATTAGTTTTGAGTTTATTTTGTTTTATTTGATTTACTGGTTTAAAAATAATGTTTTGAGGATCAGTTGTGACTCAAAAGTAGTGAGGATTGGACCTCATTTCTTTTCTCCATCTTTTCTTTTCCTCTTTCCTTTTTCTCTTCCTTTTCTTTTCTTTTTCTTCTTTTTCTCTCTCCTCCCGTTCGGACCACTCTCCTGCGTGTCTCTCTCTCTCTTCTCTCTCACGTCCAAACGGACTTACTGTCGCTGCACCGCCTCCGGCCGGCCGTGGCCCTCACCGCCGGCACCACCGGCTTCCCCACCTGCCGGCGACCTACCCCTCCAAATCTCAGCCCACGCCGCGCCGCCGTTAGCCTCCGAGAGCCGTGCGAAGCCGTAGGCTTCTCCTCGCCGTTCCGCCGCCGTCCGGCCACCATTGGCCACCATTTCTTCACCACTTCTTCACCGGCCCAATACCAAGCTTTTCCACCCAAACCCAGCCCCGATCCGTCGCCGGAGCCGCCCGTGCGAGCTCCATTTCCGATTTGCTATTCTCGGCCTTAAACCACCATTTCGGCCGCCACCCACGGCCAACTTTCACTACCATTAGCTTCACCGACCTCAATAGGCCCTACCCTATCAATTTCAAGTCTTCGTTTGACTCCGTGCAAATTTGGGTTTACAGTGTATTCGGCCACAGTGTTTTTACACTGTGGAGTTGCTGATTTGGTGCTTCCAGTTCCTCCGTGATCCTCCGTAAATTATTTTAAAGCACTGTAAGTATTTCTCCAAAAGACTTTTAAGACTTTAATATATTTTTGCACTAACTTGTTTTATAAACTGTGAATTGGTTATCTGATTGAGCTGATAACTGTTGGTTGTTGATTTCATGGCATTGTGCACGCATGCGTGGGTGCGTGTGTGTTTTATAAAATTATATTTAAGGCTTTTTGGGTGCGTGTGTATCACCCCCAAGCCGAGATGGGATATTATCTCGGTGGAGCTCCTCTGGACACTCGGGAGCGGAATATACTGAGTGTCGTCCCCTGGGGCTTTTGCCCGGGACTTGGACGAGATGGTAGCGCTCTCGATCCGACTCCGTGACTCCTCGGGCTGGCGGGGGTCAGAGGATGCCTGGCTATGTACGCGGTGGGCGCGGAACTGGGCATCACTCATGTATCACTTGCACGGTCGTTACCCGTGGGGTGAAGATGGGAAGCCAGAGTATGTGGATGGTCCCTAGGGGAGGCCATGGTGCATACGGTTAAAATTGGAATTAAAGGAATTATTCCTGGATTTGTTAATCAATGCCAAATGGTGTTTTTGGCGTGAGTGAGAAAATTGTGTTTTTGAGAAATGTGTTTTTCTCGGGTTTTTACGCTTGGGTCATCATGAGCATGCATAGAGTTGGTTGTTTAAATATATTTATTGTCTTTGAGTTTTCTGGGTTTTACTTACCTGCGGTTCCATTTTTGTGGAACTGTAGATTTCGATGCAGGTTTTGATGAGGCAGAGCCCGAGGATGCGGCTCCGCCTGAGGAGTAGGGACATGGCTATTTTTGTGTTGAAGATCATTTCTGTTTTTGTTTATTGTATTTTATTTGACTTGAAGCTGTTTTGTAAAGAAAATTGTATTATGTTGACATGTGGATTTTCAGTACTCTGATATTGTATTAAACTCTGGTACTTAGTTATTTGACTTTACCGTTCCGCTGCGTATTTTATTGTACACGTGTTGCATTGCACACACTCAGCACATGTCGATGGGGTGCGTGACCGTGTTGTCATCATCCCGGGTGTCTCGATTTCCGTGTGTGTCCGTACATGGAAGTTGGGGGCGCCACAGAGATGCCAGATGCCTTTGTAGGAGTCCCTGCTCTGTCACCGCTCGATGATGCTTCGTAGCCTCCTGGCCTTTTAGATCTTCTTTGTATACACTTTTTTTTTTGTCTTGATGTACCTTTTGCTTACTTTAAAACTTTGTAATGATGTGCGTTTGCTAAGTGCCTTGCTACACACCTTGAACTTTCCAATTTATTAGGATTGTTTACCTTTTAGCTTTTGGCTGCTGAAGTTTTCTATCTCTTTTACTTGGCCCCACAAGTCGCTAAGGCTTGTTTTTTGTGTTTAAGGGATGGCGTGGTCTGAGGACCTCCGCACCCATTTTTACTTGGCACCACAAGCTGCGAAGGCTTATTTTTGGCGTTTAAGGGATGGCGTGGTTTGAGGAACTCCGTGCCCTTTCTTACTTGGCACCACAAGCTGTTAAGACTTGTTTTTTGTGTTTAAGGGATGGCGTGGTCTGAGGACCTCCGCGCCCTTTTTTACTCTGCACCACAAACTGCTAAGGCTTGTTTTTAGTGTTTAAGAGATGGCATGACCTGAGGACCTCCGCACCCATTTTTACTTGGGAACACAAGTTGCTAAGGCTTGTTTTTTGTGTTTAAGGGATGGCATGGTCTGAGGACCTTTGCGCCCTTTTTTACTTGGCACCACAAGCTGCTAAGGCTTGTTTTTTGTATTTAAGGGATGGCGTGGTTTGAGGACCTTTACGCCATTTTTTACTTGATACCACAAGCTGCTAAGGCTTGTTTTTGGTGTTTTGCCGGTGTGGTGCTTCTCTTATGTTGAGGATTTACTATCAAGAGGAAACGCAACAAGTTATGAGCAATGATAGCGTAGTTCAAATGTTCCCGTGTTTTATGAGTATAGACGTTATAACCCGAATACGGACAAAATGAATTTTGACAGGAGTAAAATACTGTAAAATCTACTGATAAAATTTCTTCAAGTGTTTTGCGTTTCATGGATGAAGTAATTCCTTACCTTGGCTGTTCTTCAGTCGGTATGACCCAGGCCTGTTGTTGGCTATTACCAGGTAGGGTCCTTCCCATCGGGGTTCCATTTTTCCTTCGCCCTGGGTGGTCACCCCCTTTTTTTTAGGACCAGGTCTCCTATTTTGAAAGTTCTGTGTCTTACTCTTTTGTTGAAATACTGCTTGGCTTTGATCTTTTCTTGTAATATCCTTACTTCCTCCATCTCCCTTTCTTCTTCTATCAAATCGAGGTACTCTTCTATCTTTTTATCTTTTTGGGAGGTCAAGAAAAAACTCGTTCGGTAAGTCGGGAGCCCTACTTCGACTAGTGCTATCGCCTCGCAACCATATGCTAATGTGAATGGAGATTCTCCTGTTGGAGTTTTTGCAGAAGTTTTGTACGCACAGTACTTCGGGCAGCTCTTCTGCCCATTCACCCTTCTTCTCCGCAACCTTTTTCTTCAGGATCGAGAGCAATGCTTTGTTCGTAGCTTCCGCTTGACTGTTTGCTTGAGGGTGACCTGGTGAGGAATACTTCAATTTAATCTTTAATTCCGTGCATCATTCTCTAAAATGGTTGCAGTCAAACTGGCGCTCGTTTTCTGTCACTATGCTTTGAGGGATCCCGAACCTGCAAACAATGTTTCTCCATAGGAACTTTGTCGCGGCTTTGCTTGTTATGGACGCCAGTGGTTCTGCCTCCGCCCACTTTGTGAAATAATCTACTGCTACGATCATGAGCTTTACCCCACCTTTTTCTGGCTAGAAAGGTCCAACCAGGTTTACGCCCTATTGGGAAAATGGCCAGGGCGCAGTCATGGATGTTAGCCCTTAGGGGGGGTGTGTTGTACTGGTGCATACGCCTGGCATTCGGCGCACTTCCTACTGTATTCTTGAGCGTCCCTTAATGCATTGGGCCAGTAGTATCCTGCCCATACCGCTTTTCTTGCTAAAGTTTTTCCACCTGAATGGTTTCCACATTCTCCTCCATGAAGTTCTGCCAAGACATACTGAGCTTCTTGCGAGGAAATACATCATAGTAAGGGGGTGGAGAAGCCCTTTTATAAAGGATTTCGTCAATGAGAATGAACCTTGCCGCCTTCCTTCTTACTCTTTTTGCCCCTCCTTTGTTTCTGGTAGCTTTCCCTCCTCCAGGTACTTAACCATCTCGCTTGCCCACTCAGGGATGCAGGTACTCAAGGAGCCTACGTCTACTCTAATGGCTGAGACTTTGATGATTCTTTGTTCAACTTGCCATGGGAGGGGTGCTTTTTCCATGCCTGACGCTGCTCCTGCTAATCTGTCTGCCACCTTGTTGTCTGCCATCGGGATCTAAGTTATGTTGAAATATGAAAGTAGGTTGCGTGCTTCCCAGACACGCTCCAAATACTTTTTTAATTTTTCTCCTTTTGTAGCATATAGGCCCAGAACCTGATTCACAACTATTTGTGAATCCGATTTGACCTCTATTTCAGTAGCCCCTATCTTAGCGGCTATGGAAAGCCCCGCTACGAGTGCTTCATACTCTGTTTCGTTGTTTGTTACTTTGAAAGCCAGCGTCGCCATATAGTACTGCTTTTGGCCATCGAGATCTACTAGATGTATCCCCAGACTCCCACCTGCCTTGCAAGATGAGCCATCGACAAAAAGTATCCATGGTTTCTCCACCGGGACTGCTGTGTCCTCCTGGGGGAAACCTGAGAATTCTGCTACAAAATCTGGCCGAGCTTGTCCTCTAACCGCCCTCCTCGGCATGTATTCTAAGTCAAATTCGCTCAGTACTATTGACTACCCAATCAACCTTCTCGTGCTGTCTGGCTTCTTTAAAGTCTTTGCTAAAGGGGCCTCGGTAAGTACTTTTATTGTGTGGGCTTGGAAGTATGGACGGAGCTTCCTGGCCGTCGTTATCAAGGAAAAAGCTAGCATTTCAATCCTCGGGTATCTTACTTCAGCTCCCGTAAGAGTTCGACTTGTGTAGTATACAAGATGCTGTGTTGTCTCCTCCTCTTTTACTAGGACGGCGGACACGGTGTTTGGGGACACCGCTAAGTATGCGTGAAGCACATTGCCTTTCTGGGTTTGCTTTAGAAGTGGCGGACTAACCAAATGCTACTTTAACTTCTCGAATGCCTCATCGCATTCTTCGTTCTAGGGGTGCACCTTGCGCAGTACCTAGAAAAAAGGTAGACACTTATCCGTTGACCTGGCAATGAATCTTCCTAGGGCGGCTATCCTGCTCTCCAGCCGTTGGGTTTTGTTCAGATTCTTTGGCGGTTTCATGTTGAGTATTGCAGCTATTTTTTCTGGAGATGCCTCAATTCCTCTTGCAGATACAATGTAGCCCAAGAATCTTCCCGACTCTACTCCGAAAGCGCACTTTGCAGGGTTGAGCCTCATCTTGTAATGGCGTAAAATCTCGAATGCCACTCTCAAGTCGTCCAGGTGTTGGGTGGGCTCCTTGCTTTTTATCAATAGGTCGTCCACGTAGACCTCTATGGATTTCCCAATTTGTTCTTTAAACATCCGATTGACCAACCTCTAATATGTCGCTTCTACATTCTTCAACCCAAATGGCATGACTTGGTAGCAATACAACCCTCGGTCTATTATGAACGAATTTTTCTCTTCGTCCACCGGGTGCATTTGTATTTGGTTGTATCCGGAGTAAGCATCCATGAAACTCAACATACGGTGTTCTGCTGTTGCATCTACGATTACATCAATGCATGGTAATGGGAAACTGTCTTTCGGGCAAGTTTTGTTCAGATCAGTGAAATCTACACACATTCTCCATCTTCCATTTGCCTTCTTTACAATGACCACGTTGGACAACCATTCCGGATAGTGAGTTTCCTTGATGAATCCGGCGGCGAGCAAATTCTCTACTGCTTCTTTAATGGACTTTTCTGCTCTAAATGACCTTCTTTTCGGGCGTACGACTTTGTGCATGGGGTCCATGCCTAAGCGGTGTTCAATGACATCGTTAACTATGCTGGGCATTTCCTCATGACTCCATGCGAAAACATCCCTAAATTCGATCAATAATTGCTTTAATGCTTCTCTGTTCGCCGGTGGCACATGGGTCCCAATGCATGTAGTAGACCCAGGGCGGTTGGGGTGTAATGTTACAAGCTCTAATGGCTCATTGACCTCAGCATGCTGCTGGTTCTGCTCATTCCTGACTTCCACATCCTCTTGTAAGGTTGCCGCCAGTGAAGGAGGAAAAGGGGGCGCCAGTCCCTCATCCTGTTCCGTTACAACACAAACCTCACCATGACCTTTTCTTAGTTCCTATATATAACACTCTCGTGCTAAAGTCTACTAACCTCGCGACTCCCTTACCCCGTTATCGGTTGGGAACTTCATCTTAAGGTGGTACGTGGAGGTCACCGCCCTAAGATGATTGAGTGTTAGTCTTCCTAGTATGGCATTGTAAGAAGAGGGAGCCTTCACTATCAAAAAATCAGTCATGATAGTTGTCATTCGTGCCCCTGATCCGGCGGTCACCGGGAGGGTGATAGCTCCTACAGGCAGAATGGTGTCCCCATAGAAGCCTTTTAATGGTGTTGGGGAAGGCCTCAGGTTACTGGCATCGACGCCCATTTTTACAAACACCTCCTAGAATAGTATATCTGCTGAGCTCCCGTTATCAACTAGCACCCGCCTGGTTGTATAGTTGGCTATCACAAGAGTGATTACTAGGGCGTCATCATGTGGGTATAATATTCCTTCACGATCCGCTTCGCTGAAGGAAATCATCTTTCGGTCAACACTCAGTTTAAGTTGCTTGGGGGACTCTGTTCGCCACATGAACCTCTTCATATCTAGCTTTCCGTGCATACGACTTTCGACTACATGTGGACACGCCGCCTCCTGCAAACCCTCTTGCTATGGTCCGAATTTTCCCTATGGGCGGCTTGTCCCTTTCGCCCCTTATGGGTGCCCTGTTCCCATTGTTCTGGTGGCTATGTACTTGGCACCACTGCTCAGGACTTCTACTTCTTCTGGCTTCTTGCCTGCTTTCCTGGCGTCTCCTAGGCTTTGAACGTTCTGCAATCATTTGTTCTAGCTCCCCTGTTCCTGCAAGCTCTGCCATTCTCTTCTTCATGGTTGTGCAGTCTTCAGTCCAGTGGGACCCAGTTTGGTAGTATTAGTAGTAGCGGCTGCCCGTCCTGGGCTGATGCCGCTCCTCTCTTTCCTTCTCGTCTTCCCGCACGTTCAAATTATTATGTATAATCTTAGGATTGTAGTCTGACCTCTTCTCTCGTCTTTTCTCTTGCCGACTTGTACCGGCCTTCCTATCATTTTGCCCGCCTCTTCGTTCCGGCTTGCTACTCGCCTTCCAAGGATTCACCAAGGCTTGTAGAGTGTCTTCAGCATTGACAAAGTCGTTTGCTTTGTCCATGAACTGCCTGAGAGTGGACGGGGTCTTCTTAGCCAGTTTTGTCATAAAGGGACTCTGGGGCAATATTCCGCCTAGGAGGGCGGCAAGGGTGATCTTCTCAACTTGGTCATCCGTTGTTAAGCGTTCTTTGTTGAAGCGGGTAAGGTAGGTCTTTAGGTCTTCATCTTCTCCTTGCTTAACCGTTAACAGGTAGGCGGTCGGGCGTCGATGCCTTCTGTTGGGCATGAACTGTGTTAAGAATTGTTTAGCCAGTTCCTCATAAATGTCTATCGATCTTGGCCTGAAGGTCTCGAACCATCCTCTCGCTGTTCCCTTCAAGGTTAAAGGGAAAGCCCAGCACACTATTTCACCTGGGAAGCCATGGAGCGTAATGTGAGCTTTGAAGTTCTCCAGGTGATCCACTGGATCTTTGGATCCATCATACATGTCCACCTGGGGTACTTTGAATTTTGTCGGGAGGGGCACGGCCATAATTCGCTCACTATATGGCAGGTCTGTTTGGTTGAGCAAGCACTCCATCGAAGAAGACCCTCCTATCTTCTTCGCCATTGCTTCATATTTCTCCACCAGCTCCTTTAACTCATCATGCATCTTCTCTTTCTCCGTTCGCCCCAGATTTGACTCCATCTTAGATGGTTCTTCTCCTTTGCCCTGCTCACTATGGGTGGGTACAACGGTATTGCTAGATTCGGCATTCCTCCATCGTAGGTCGTCATTTTCCCTTTTCAGGACCTCCATGGCTTCCAATGCCTACTTCAACTTTTACTCGGCTACTGCTAGTCGTGCTTCGACAGATGGATCCATTGCTCAGCTTGCCACAGAGCGGGTTACAGTTGGCATGTGAGAATCATGTAATCCAAAAACGAATCCCACAAACGGCGGTAATGTAAAGGACGTGTCTCACTTCCTCCCTGCAACCCATTGGCCTACACAAGGATCAAAGTGTGGTCGGCATGGTTCGCTTGGGAAAGCTCCGATGCTTAAGTTAGTAAGGATTTTAGGATGAATTTAGAAATCAGAGAAATTCAGAAAAAGCTCGATCCCCCACTATTGAGGGTTACCTGATATATATAGAACTCGACGTGGTGCTTATCTGGTGCAGAGTTTATCAGTGCGTGATGCCGAGCTTTTTGGTGCAATCTCATAACTGAACTGGTCACATATATGCATGAGATCCCTATTCTCCCATAAGTGGTTATACACGTATATATGACTTTGTTGGGCCTTGAATTCTCTAGCTCCTTCTGTTCAAATAAGGGCCTTTTATATTTGGACTTTCTTATCCAGAATGCCTTTTACAAAAACAAATCTTTGTGCTTCTGATGGGAGTTTGAAGCATTAAAAAGAAGCATTATAGGACAGTGCCGATGTTTTTAATTAATTAATTTTTATTTAAAATGAGTTATCTTTTAGTTTTCAAAAAGTATGTTTTTTTTTTTCTCAATTTATGTCTATTTATTTGGCATGTTATATAAATAGCTTTTAATCCTCTTTACTCAAGCAAAGTTTGCCAAACTTCTCATCCACTAAAATAAAAACAAAGAGTAAGGAAATAAAAGATGATCAAGTTGATTGTAGACCAACACACTAAAATATTGACACATTTTTAAAAATCCTATTTATCATATAACGCGACGTCAGAGTATACAAACTTAGTTATAAAGAGTATATATCTTTCATTTAATAAATTTAACTATTTCTATGCATCACGCAGTTACAAATATTTATCAATAGTTACAACATTGTACAATACTTTATACTAAGTAATCTAGTATTCTTATGCTCGATGTTTATCTTCAGTTCCTTGCTTCGTGATTTAATCCTTATAAGAATATGTTGGCCAGTTTGGTAGTATCAGGTTCCTGCAAAAATATTTGATGTCACCCTAAAATGATTATGAAACAAAAATTCTAAAGATATTAGAGCAAATGAAAGGGGGAAGGCAAGAAGCATGTACATGAAATGTTCATCTAAACTCAAGAGGCATAAAACACTTTGATAGCATAAACATGCAAACATGGCAAAAGACTAATAACTAACAAAAAATCTCATTTAGAATTAGTCCATGCACAAGTGATTTTATTTTCTCAGTTTTCTCCTCAAAGTCATACTTCTACAAAGATGATGATCATCCAAGTTTCCCCTCTGCATAAACTCATACACAAGGAGCAGCTCCTTAGGGAATTACAAATTACCAAACCAATCTTAATTGTCACCTTTACAATCACAAGCTTAATTGCCAAAGCAATAGAGGCATAAATGTGTTGGAAACCAAAAATCGAAGCCCCAAACCAAGCATAATAGTAAGAACAGTAGCAAAAACACATTGAGGTAGCATATTTTATATAAAATTGCAAGTTCTTTGCACGAATCCTTTGCACGTAATATCAATACTCTGCCTATCCTTTGCACGAATCCTTAGTTTCAAATACAATCCATAGAGAGATATAAACGAAATAGAGAAATTCATATCAGATGGGGTGTAACACCTCAGTCCTGGATGAGTCAGAGAGTTATTTCTTATCACTTAAAATCGTATCTCCCATTACAAATATAAACTCCAATTTCTCAATTACACATAGATCTCAATGATTTAAACCAAGTATTCCAAAATAATTAACTAAACACATCACAAAGTCTTAATAAAAATGTCAACCTCTCAACGTACCACGTCATCAGACCATGACAATTTTATTGAATAACATTTGAAATAACAATGGCATTCTTTTGTACTTAACCCACTATACTTAAATAATCTTGCCCATGCTCCCTAATCTTGATACTCAACCGAAATATTTAAATAACATGAAAAATATTATGGAGATAAGGGATGAGTTATCAACAACTCAGTAAGCAGAGAACATATACTAGTATGTAAACATGAGTATTTTCAAAGAGTTCAGAATGTAGAAATAAACATTTCAGTTTTAATGTATAGATCTCAAAAACTGTCATTAGAAAATCAAAGAGACATCTCAAATTGTTCATATTCAAAAATCAATTGTTCATATTCAAAGACCCTTTGGCATAACATGAATGAGCATCATCATCTTATCATATCATTTCATATCATATTACCATATCATATCATATTCCATGTTTAACCCCTGTGGTAGGGTTGTGCTATTCTCGGTGCCCAAACTAGATAGTATCATAATGTCAAACTTTCACTTCTTTATTCTCGAAGTTTCGAGTGTGCACACAGGTAGGGGTGTAAGTGGACCTGATTGGACTAACAAAACCTACCGGACCGGACCGAAGCTTGGTCCGATCGGTCTTGGTCCAAGTATTTCTCAACTTTTAGTCTTCAGTCCAATCCTGGGGTGGGGTTTCCTCGGACCGAATCGACCAAATTGAAAAAAAAAATATTTTTAATTTTTAAATATATATTTTTTATATATTATTTTGTATAATAATTGTATAATTAATTATATAATTTTCATCTAATTTAGTATTATTGAACATATAAAATATCTCATGAGTTAATTATATAATCCACATTAATAATTCACTTAATTTTAATTTAGTAATTTAAATAAAATTTTATATTAATTTATTTGAAAAAAAAAAAAAGAAGAAAAAAGGCCCAACTGAACGGACCAACAGGACTTGACCGAAAAATGATGGTCGGACTAGGAAAAATGATGGCCTTTCGGTCCATCACACGGACAGGATCGAAACTGACCGGACCGATTGTTTTACACCCCTACACAGGAAAGAACACACAGAAAAATTACTTTTTTTTCAAAGTGGGTGCACTCATATAAGAGATGTTGGTACTAACCATATAACAGAATTAGAGCTATCTTATCAGAACTAGAACATAATAGGAACAGAATCTGAAAGTCATGCCAAAGGTTTTTCAGATGTATATCATATCAGACAGAGTGCTGAAAGCTTGAACATATTCATATCATTTTTACATAATCAAAAACGGATTTAGAACATTTTCATATAACATGTACAAAATTTTCAGATTTTATATTCGTTTTTTTGCATATTTCAGAAATAATATGTCAAAATGTTACTCATGTTTACACTAGTCATACCATAAAACATTTTCTCTTTTATACGGATTTCATGAGTGATGTAGAACACATAAGTGAGGTTGTTTTCATATTTCTTTTCAAAACATATCATGCACATTTTTATAAATCCATCTCAATTCTTTTTTCTTTTTTTTTATGCAAAGTCTAGTAAAAGAATCCTGCTTACCTAGACTTTTTAACCTTTTTGAATTTTTCCACTACTGTGCTGAACGAATTTAAATTGTCACCTAAACATAATTCATACAAACTATTAATGAAAATAAATGAAACATCTAAAATAAAACGACACAACTAAACAACTCCATGACAACAATTTCCATAGTTTCAGTTATTCTGGCCCAGTTACTACTAAACCACAAAGTGACTTTCCGAACATTGCCTATTTAAGGCGTTCACACTTAAATTCTCTTTTGAAGCTAGCCTACAAGAAAATATTATAGTGGTGTTCTGCCATATTTAAAATCAATCTAACCCATCAGAAAATTAACCCACTTAAGATATATGTATATATATATATAAAAAAATAATATAAAACCAAGCCCAACTTAAAATGTATGCCTAACTTAATAATCTCTTAACATGAACCCCAACTCAAGCACAAGTCCAATATTACATCTAGCCTAAAACCAAAAACCCATGTGAACAACCAGTAAAGGAAATCGACTAACGCACTAAGGTGAGCAAGATAATTAAAACATCAAAGCTTACCCTTTGTATAAATAAAGTTCAAATAATCTTCACAACCTCCTACTATTTACCACACTCCACACTCCACCTTTTTTTTTAATTTTTTTTTATCAAATATTTTTTATATGAATAGTGAATAAAAAATTTGAAAGAGTTTAAAAAAAATAAATTCAAAAAAAAATTTTAAAAAAATATTAAAAAATATGGAGTGTGGAGTGTGGGTGAATAGTAGGAGGTTGTGTAGCAAAACCCAATAAAGTTTTATAAGCCTCTTTTTATTTGAGAGCAACACAGGCGAGAGGGAAAACAAAATAAAAAGTGTTGGTAGCGAAGGTTACCAAGAGAGGAACGACGCCGTGCGTGGAGACAATGACTTAAGCCAAAAATCATGGTGCCGCACTCCGCCTCTCACGTGCGTGGTGGAGAAACGAGAGAGAGAGAGAGANGAGAGAGAGAGAGAGAGAGAGAGAGAGAGAGAGAGAGAGAGAGTTTTACCAAGGGAACAACCTAGAAGGGTGGAGGTACCCTCGGTCGTGGCAATGGCTCCTCAAAACAAACTTTAAGAGAATGGAAACAATTAATGGAATCGTATTCCTCAGTGAAATTGCAAGTTACATGTTCAATGAGCCATTATTTCTGGACTGTGCCAACAAAGAACCAAACAAATTATATAGTTTCCACACATAAAAAAACATTACCTTATTTTCCTTTCTGAAATTCTTCTAGGCATAAAGAGCAATGGCAAACAAACAAAAACGTGAAAAGCTATCAATCAATTCTCAGTTCATAAACTCTTGAAGGGGGTAAAGGTGGAAAATCAATTAACAAAGAAATAATTATTCACCAAATTATATTCCTTAACTCAAGAATTTCCATAAAATCAAATAGTATCCATTGGGAAAAACAAAAACAAAAAAAAAAACCCTATTCTCACTCTCTCACTTTTTCTCTACACAGCCACCACCCTAAAAAAACTCAGACCTTGAGGGGAGGTTGAAGCTTTGGCTCCCGGACGAAGAATCTTGTCAAACGGAGTGGCACGTGAGCCATACGTGCAGCCCAAAATGCGCGCACGACATCAAAGCTGTAATTCGCTATTTACCCATGTATCTTTTACGTTTTCTGTTATTTCTTTTGTTTTAGGTTAAAATTTTTTAAAAAAAAACACAGTCTCTTACATTTTTGTCCATAGAGTATATTATCTACTCCGTCTTAAATTGAGTGTGAGATTGTTTCATTCTGTCAGAATATGAGATTTGTTAAACTATCTTAGAACATAGTGCTGTCTCTTAGATGATTTATCTATAGAGAGTTATAACAATGGACTAGACCATGTCAGTCACAAAAAAAATTGTGTATTGGAAAGCCTTAAAAGCTGTAGTTAGCTTGTAACACGCAAGCCTAGCGCCAAGCCCTTTTTTTTTTATATATATATTTTTGGATTAAGTATATGAAGTTGAAATTTTTTGAATATTATTTTATGGGCCCAAATTGGTTTTTAACTGTTATCAAATTTTTTCTAATAGACTTATTATTGTAGTTAAACTTCTTGAAATGGACTCTACCCCTCACCGTGTGGCCCATGCCCGTTTTCATTAAATGGGAGACCCAACGCAGTTTGATTTAAAAAAAAAAAAACTCCCAACCTTTACGCGTCTCTTTCCGTTAGTTATAACTTTACACGTTCTCTAATGTACTTATCCACTCCATGCACACCCAAGTCTCCCTCATTTCTCTAGGGTTTTTCTATCGCCTATAAATATATACGAGCAGTGCTACAGGGAAGCTTTATGAGGCTCACGAAATGCACGAAATGCAACGTGGATAAGTGAGTTAAAAAAAAATATTAAAACTGTAAAACACAAATCTCTCTGCATTCTGTTGCCCTCCTCCCTAACGAATCTCTTCTATTTCTGAAAAATCCATCGCTCAAAGGCAGTCGTGAAAGAGTAATGCGGAGATTCTTTTTCTGAAAAACTCATGCGCATACCTAGCTCTAGTATGGAATCACTCCTCAAATTAACAAACCATTTCAAAATAAAAAATGCTAGATGAACACGGTTCAACAAACTCTAGAAACACTTAACAAAAAAAAAAACTTTTGAAAAATTTGTAAAGAAATAAGAATTCTAAAACCATCCGCATGCTCATGAAATCAAACAACTCCCTAAAGATTGAAAACAATTAAAACAAAAATGAAACAGACCCTGATACTGGCATTTACGAAGCAAGGTGTCCAACAATTGCCATTATTGTCTGTGAGCAATTAAAACAATTTATTATCACGTATTTATTTTCATGTTGGATGTTGTCTATAATTTGTAATTGATAGGAGCTAGGTCTGCGCATGAGTTCAAAAGGCACTATGCTTCCAGACTCTTGAAAAAAAAAAGAAAAAGTTAGTAGCATAAGTGGAAAACTTGGAGAAATTTTGGAAGGATATCGTTTTGTATTGAACTGGAATTTGTCCACAATAATTTAGTTCAGAGTCCAGACATCTTTTCATTTGCGGATCATCTTCTACATATTCCAACTGTATGAGTTTCAGAACGGTTCCGTCGAAGCTGCTTTCAGCTCCTTCCTGCACCTGGTATGGCAGTTAATGCATTGCGTTCTGCGAAGGAGACAAAATGCAGAGAAATGAGATGATCTCTGGTGGTGCAAAACAAAAGTAAAGGATTCAAGTAAGGGCAAAATAAACATTTCATTATTGATGATATGGAGGGTGTGTTTTTCGTGCCTCATGACCGGCGTGCTTTCTAGCATTTTTCAAATATATACATACGTACCTGCAGGTGATAGCTTACCACGCCTTTAGCTGCCGCAAACCTCCCACGGCGTTAGACCTCGCCTGTAGCCTAGTTGCACGACCTCACCATCACACAAAAAAACCCACGCCCGTGTGCTCTCAGCTGAACGGAAACCGCCCAGCCTCCATCTCCCTAAGCCTCTAGACCCACGAAATTGCACTCTCTCGGCCTCCCCGCAGCCCATAGCCTTCGTTTCGTCCAGTAGCCGCGCCACCCAAAACAAACCAACCACCGCAAGCCTCCACCGGAAGCAACACGACCCGCAGATGAACCACCGAAAGAGGCCAAAGCTGCTCTGTTTTTGCACCAAGAAACAGAGCACTTCTATAGCCAGACCCTCTTTCCCAAGCACGTGTTCAGCCACCCTTCTCGACAGAAACAGCCACAACCCGGTCTTGCTACACCCTGCACCATCTTGCTGCACTGCCGCCGCCTCAAACCACCACCGTCTCTCTCGGTAACATACCTCCCTCGCATGCCGAAGATCACCACAGAAGGTCCCTTGCACGTAAAGTGTTACGCCACCATCCCCTCTCTCTCTCTCTTAGTGATCAGCCACCCAGCGCCACCCTCATCTCCTCCACTTCACTGTTGTCCTCTCGGTAAGCCTCAGCTGCACCCCATCTGCTAGTATTTAATTGCATTGTTCCAAAATAGGAAAGTTTTTCCGTCTCCCGTATAGCTTTGCATAAAGTAGAGAAAAATTCTTTTATGAAATTACACTTATGCCCTTGAATTACAAGCCAAATTTTGAACTCGTTTTGTTAAGGTTGAGCGTCATTTTTTTACAAGAGGCATAGTTGGTTTGCAGAAAATTAGTTTAATAGTTTAAAGTGGACCTAATCTCATTTTTTATATTAGTATAATTTTTATTTTACAAAAAATATAAAATTAATGTACTAGTCGGAGGAATTAAGTGGATATTGATGAATTTGGAAAATGATGATATTTTAAAAATTATGAAAATTTTAGGTTTTGAGGAATTACATTAGGTTGATTTCAAGTTTAAATATCGAAATACGTGGCTAATTGGAAATTTATGGGAGTACGTGACTATTTTATAGGTGAAGATCGATTTTTTTTCAAGAATTTTTGTAAAGCTAAGAAGTCTAGGTAAGTGGGGTTCCTATGTTAGACTTTGTATAAAATAAAAATGAATTGAGGTTGATTTATGAAAATGTGGATTATATGTTTTGATAAGAAATGTGAAAATAACCTCAGTTATTTGTTCTTCATTATTCATTGAACTTTGATGAAAGAGAAAGCATTTTTGTCATAATTGGTGTAGACAGAAGCTTATTTTTGGCATTCTATTTCTAACTTATGCAAAAAAAGTGAATATGAAAATTTGTGCATGATTATGTAAATATGCTTTGAATCTGCTTTGATTATGAAGATCATATGATTTTGTTCAAAACTCTGTTTGGATGAGATGTGATTTCTGAAAACCTTTGGCATAACTCTGGTTCTGAATTTGATTTTGTTTCCGCTCTGTTCAGTTACGGCCCTTCACGGGTGATAATAGTGGCATACGGCCCAACCACGGGTTACAATAGTGGATATGGCCCAACCACGGGTTATAATAGTAGATACGACCATACCACCAGATATAGTAGTAGTCTCTGTTTTGAGTGCACACCTTGGTGACATAGTGATTTATGTTCTGCTTGGCTATTTGCAGATGTACAACCCTACCACGGGGGTTATAGATGGCCTTTGTTCTGATATGATGTTCTGATACAATGATTATGATGATCATTTATGCTATGCAAAAGAATATTTTTGAATGAAATTATTTCTGAATCTCGCTCTGATATTTTGATAACATGTTCTACTTCCGAACTCTAAAAATAGAAATATTTTGTTCCACATTCTGATCTCTATAAATGCTCATATTTACACACTAGTATATGTTCTTTACTTACTAAGTTGTTGATAACTCAACCTTTATCTCTAAATATTTTTCAGATGATCTTGATGAATCTGTTGGAAAGCAAGAATGGACAGTGTTAGAGATGTTTGATGTTCGTAGAGGAATAAGTGTCCGAGGGTACAAGTGCTTATTTGAGAGTCATAGTTAGTAAATTGATTATTTTAAGATATTTTGATGTGTTGGGTTAAGGATATTTTTGAGTGTTTGGGGAGCTTCTAATTTATTTTATTGAGAATTTCTTTGTTGTTTCGGTAAAGGAATATAGATATTTGTGTTGAGCAAATGAATTAATATTTGATTGAGTCTTTTGGATTTAATAGTTGTGGTATTGGAATTGATATTAAGTATTAAGAGCTAACTCTCCGGACCTCTGGNAAAAAAAAAAAAAAAGCTCAAGCATTTTGTAGATAGCCCTTACCAGAAGCAGAAACCCGAGCAAATATTTAACAACAAATCTCATAGTTCAGGTCATAAATAAGATCTCTGGCAACCTACGACCATCTAAAACCCAGAGATCAAACCAAAAGTAGTAGAAAAATAATTCAGTCCAACCTGATCAACTGTTTGCTGGTCTTTGAAAGTGGCATCTGCTTCGCAATCCAGATGTGCAATGGCTTCAAGCAGCTCCTCCTTGTGAGAGTCTTGGCATCTTTGCCTTTCTTCAAGAAAACAGGAAAAGAAAGAAATTTTGGCTCTCCATTCCTCAGGATTCGAGGTGCTTGAAAGATTGTGGGTGATGGGATTGGCAGGAGCTGGAAAGCATAAGGCAGTTCTAAGAGGCCAAGGTGGGGGGATTAAGGGAAATGAGAGATGGAGACATTTTTAGGATTAAGGGATTCAAATCAAAGAAGGGGGGAATGGAAAACATACAGTTTCGATTTTTTTTTCTCTATTTTTCGATTATGACATTTTTTGGCGATTTAAAGTCGTCGCAAAAGAGTAAAAGTGCAAGAAAATATTTTTTCTTTTGATATTATTTGCGACAACTTTATTTGGTTCCAAAAGTATTTTAGCGACGAAATGAGAACGCCAAAAAAAAATTCATTGCAAAAAGATTGGTTTGTTCTAGCCTATTTTTGTGTCGACCAAACAAATGATGCAAAAACTTAAAGTTTCAGCGCAAAAAAAATACTATTTGAACACCATATAACAATATTTGCAATGAAATTTAGCGGTGAGTTCAATTTTATCGTATATGATATCTTTTCTCGTCAATTTTAGCTTTAACGAAAATCTTTTAGATGCAAAAGACTAAAAATCTTGTGGTGAGACAAGAATAATTATGGCTGTAAATAAACAAGAGTACAAGACTACCAGACAAGCTGCTTGAGATTCATTCAGTCAAATTCGAGTTTAGCTTAATTTGATTGTTAAATCAGTCATTTGTGAACAAAAATTTATAATCGATTATTAAATTATACAACTTGTAAAAAGCTTGGCTAGACTCTTATAAGTTTATATAAATTTGAATTAACTTCGTAAATATTTTAATATTCAATATATTTTAATATTGAAAATATTAGAGGAAATCATGATGATCGTAATACTGAACTCTGTGGTACATATATATTTATATATATATTTTAATTTATCATATTTTAAAAATATATATGTGCCAATGATCTCAAACATATACATCTCAAATATTTATAGTGAAGTGACTATATGTAACATTAATTTTTCTTAATGGTTAAAATCATTAACCATGATATGTAACATAAGCAAAGCCCAGCTTGGATTGGGTCATATTAGGAAAGTTGGAAGAATACACGCCACTGATCTCAAAGCAAGTAGATTTGTTCAGATAGATTCAAGGATTCATTGGTTTTTCACACATCAAAAAAGCCACTGCATGCACTCGTGGTCAGTCCCTCTGATAGTAAATATGGAGGAGCATTGGATGTAAGATTGTTCAACCGGGCCGGGAAAATGGTTTTGGTTCGGAACTCAAAAAATAGGGTTTCGGTTTCGGGTTTTGGCTCGGATCAAACACCATAATCCCCCCTGAGTCTCTCTCTCTCTGTGTCTCTCTATCTCTCTCTCTCTCTACGTTGTGGCTAAAAACCCTAAGTCCCTCCATCATCGTGACCCCGTGAGCCGTGACCCCATTGCCGTCGCCGCATCATTGTCGCATCTCTGCCTCCATCTACCTTTCCCTCTAGGGCATTGTTCACTTGTTCGGGTACTCTCTCTCTCTCTCCTCCTGCCTCTATAACTTTGATTCTATGCGTGAGGAATGGATGAGGTAATCAATTGGTTGATAATGGTTTGGGTTGTTTATGGATTCTGTATTGGTTGATAATCAGAATTAATGGGTGTTGGTTTCCATGGCTTGTGGGCTCTAAGCCTCTGCTTTTCCTTTTGGATTTGTGTTGTTTTCGGGGTTTGGCTTTGCTTGTTTGGATTTCTGGACCTCTATATGGCTTTCAACAAACTTGAATAAAACTTAGATTTCATATCATATAATCAATAGTTTGTCTAGTGGCCAATGATCTCTAACTTGGTTCACTATTATAGAATAAGGCTGAAGTTGTTTCATGTTTGTCTCATCAACTTTCGATCTGTCTGACTGACTTGAAAGAAACCTCCATGCACCCATAGTTTTATACTTTTATACATCTGTGATTTATAAGTGTACTGTAGAGTAGTAATAATTAATGGAAGACTACAAGTGTTCTTGTATCCAGCTTAAATTGCCATTTAATTCACAAAAGAAGCTTGGGAAAATGGGTTTCTTTCAGATCACATGTTTCGTTCTTGTAGAGACTACAATCACCCTTTGACAAAGAAACAAAGGATAAAAGGACAAACAGAACATTGTGATGCAGCATTAAAAAAAAACTGCACTTTTTACTAATGAGAAAATAGAAAGTTATGATTTCCTCTATTTGCAAAGTGACAATTGCGTCTTCTGCAGAGCAATTTGTGTACTACAAGAAAGTGTGGTCCAGACAATGTATTTATATCAACCAAGATTGATTTTCATTTGCTTTTCATGATTGATTGCATAAATCCACTATAATACGAGAATTTGCACTCATGTGTCTGTGTATAATGTAATCTGTAGATTGTGATATTATATGCTCCTCTATAGCACTTCTCTTAGTCTAATGTAATCTGTAGATTGTGAGCATTGCTAGCATAATGAGAGCATTGTTTGACAGTCTGGATGCTGAATTTGTATGGTGGTTTGGTGTTATGGTCAAAAAGGCATTTGATGATTTGTAGGTTCTGTTATATTTTGTTATATTTGATTATTAGTATTTGATTATTTATTATATTGTGTTTGGTGATTTTTATTACTCAATAACAGATGGAAGAAGATTCTGTAAGTTGTAATGTCAGTACAATCCAAGGGGTTGGTGGTGACTCCTCGCCTATTCCAGTGGATGTGGAGGAGTATGTGAGTCTTTCAACCCCTTCATCAACATATACACAACAGCCTACCAATTCCATCTCACCTTTACTCAAGAAATAAATAAAAAAAAAAACCTAGTAGCCAATCGCTGGTTTGGGAACACTTTACTAAAGTGCAATCTATTGACCATAATAACCCAAAAGCTTAGTGCAATTATTGCACTTAGCTATACAGTTGTCATTATAAGAATGACACTTTATTTATGATACACCACCTCTAGAATGCATGTGAAACTTCCCCTCTTAGATTTAAAGGAGTTGGAAAAGTCAATCATCTAGTGTTAAGACGGATGCGAAGGGAAGAGTGTGTAGCCCACAAAGTTTAGTGAAGTATGATGAAGAAAAACTTAGGGTGTTAACCGGTAAGTTTTTTATTAGGTGTGAATTGCCTTTTAGGCTAGTGGAGAACGAAGGGTTTGTTGAGTTCGTGGCTGATTTAGAGTCTGGATTTATTTTGCCATCCCGAATCACTTTCAAAAGGGACTGTATTAAGTTATATAAAGAAGAGAAGAAACAACTAAAAAAATTGTTGGATGATCAAAGAATCTGTCTAACCACCGATACTTGGACATCGGTGCAAAATATGAACTACATGTACATTACTGAACATTTTATTGATTGCAACTGGAAATTGCACAAAAAAATAATAAAATTTTGCCAAATTCTCAACCATAAGGGCGAAACTATTGGGAGGGTGTTAGACTTGGAGTTGCATGATTGAGAGATTAATAAGATCATGACCATCACAGTTAATAATGTCTCCTCTAATGATGTTGGTGTTGATTACATGAGTATGCGAATAAAGGATAGTGATTGTACCATATTGGGTGGTGAGTTTCTACATATGCGGTGTGTTACTCATATATTGAATTTGATTGTTATGGACGGTTTGAGAGATGTTTATGAGTTTGTAACAAGAATTAGAGATGCCGTTAGATATATGAAGTTTTCATCGTCAAGGTTTACCAAGTTCAAGGTTTGTGCGGTAAAGGAAAATATTAGTGGGAGAATGATTTGTTTGGATGTTCCTACTAAATGGAACTCCACATATTTGATGTTGAGTACCGTTGAAAAATACAAACAAGCCTTTGAACACTATTATATGTGTGTAAATAGTGAATTTGTGAATCCCACTGTTGATGATTGGAAAAAATCACATATTTTTGTAGAGTTGCTGAAAATATTTTATGATTTTACATTGAATATTTCTGATTCTTTGTATGTGACGGCTAATGTATACTTTCTAGAACTCTGCACAATTGAATATACATTAAATGATATGTACAATACTCATGATATTATCACTAGGACCATGGGTATAAATATGAAAAGTAAGTATGAAAAGTATTGAGGTAGTACATATAGGTTCAACTTGATGATATATGTTGCTTTTGTGCTTGATCCACGATATAAAATGATAGGAATAAAGTTTTGGTTGAAACAGTGCAAAGAGAATGAGTCGGCGAATATGATAGAGGCCTAGGTTAAACTCTTGTTAAGCCGCTTGATTGAGCAGTATAACAAATTTCGTGTGGGTAGTGGGGGAGTTCTAATGTGGCTCAAGGGAGGTCAATCACTACTTCTACTTCTACTACTACCTCGACTAAGTTTGATATAAAGTTGGAGAAATACCTTCAGGAGAAAGGGTTTATGGAGTTTAGATCAGAATTAGATAGGTATTTGTCAAAGGGGTGTGCACAAAAATCACCCAGTTTTTATATTTTGGATTGGTGAAGAGTAGGCAGGTTTGGGGGGTGAGACAAAATACAAAATTCTCATATCATTTCATCTCATCGTTACACATTTTTCAAATTCCCATACAAATATAATAAACAATTTAATTTTTTGAAATCTCAATTCAACTTTTTCAAATCCCAAAATAATAATAATATTAAAACATAATATTTTAAACTTTCATCTAATTAATACCAAAAATTCTCATCTCACCCCCTTAATACCATCAATTATCCTGTCCTTGTTGAGGTAGCACGTGATGTGTTAGCCACCTCTATTTTCATTGTTGCTTAGGAGTCCGCATTTAATGTTGGAGGACGCATCTTGGATCATTTTAGGAGTTTATTATCTCTAGAGACCTTCGAAGCCCTCATTGGCACTCAAAATTGATTAGGAACCAAACCTATCGACATACGGGAATCGGAAGAATACGCATAGTCGCTGAACCTTAAAGGTAAGTTTAAAACTTGAAATATTTTTTTAATATCTATCTATCTGGATTTAATATTTATCTATCTCGATTTAAAATCCAAGTTTCTATCGGGATACACTCGAATTCCCGAGTCGAAACGAGATGAACACCCCTAATCCACACATTCCTCTTTCAAATTCGACTCATTTACACTATTAATTGAAATAATGATAACTTCATGAAAGCGGTGGAAAGGAGGTGGATTGATTTTCTATAGATCTTATCCGAGAGGAGAGGGACGTAACATTAACGTCATCTTTAATTCCCTGGGACCCATTCATTGTCCAGTACTGAGTATAGTGCGGTTTGGAGAATGAGATCATGAGTGGATAGTTTTGAATATAAGTTAAAAGTTTAATATTTTAATTTTAAAATTAGAAAAGATAAAATTATTTATTATATTTTATATAAAAATTTAAAAATATTATAATAATAAGAGAAATAATTTCACCCTCCAAATAAGACCGTCGCAGCTAGTTGTCTTGAAATATACAAACAGGTATCTTGAAAGAGGCGGCGGACCTAGTTGATTCTGGGGACAATTTTCCCAAAATTTTTTTAGTATATGGTTTCCCTCCAAAACAAAATTTCAAAAATATGCTTTAGGACTGGTATGATTACTAAAAATCAAACTATTTCATTTTATCTTATTTTATATAATTGTTATAATTATTTTAAATTTTTATATAAAATATAATAAATAATTTAATTTTTTTAAATTTTAAAATAAAAATAATATTATAATTAATTTTCAACAAAATATTTATCTCGAGATCTTAATATATAATTTTTTTAAAATATTAGATAATCTGCCAAACATTTAAAAATATTAGATTAGATTTTTATGCTTCTTTAGGTTTTTGATTATTTTTTCAGAGTACAAACAATTGTAGTCATTTTAAACGAAAGGTTGGAAGGTAACATAATCGACCCAGTACAGATCGCCGCACCTCACTGAAGTGAAGAGTCTCAGTCACTCTCCACACCGCAGTGAACATCGGCATCCAGAGTTTTAAGAACGCCAACATCGACGATGGAAATTACAACTTCTGTGGAAGGCGAATCCAGCCGCGCCAATTACCCGGAGCCGATACGTGAGTTCACGGAGGAGGAACGCAACATTATAAAGGAGAAGTTAACGATATATGCGGGGGAAGCCCAAAAGTTCAGAGACGGTGGAAGCATTGGGCGCTGCATCTACAGAGTCCTCCCGAGGCTCAAGGAAATCAATGGCAACCGATCGTACGAGCCCAAAATGGCCTGCATCGGGCCCTACTACTACAAACAGCGTGAAGAAAAGTTCCAGATGGCCGAAGATTACAAGAGGAAGTGCCTCGGCTCCTTGCTGGTCAACAGGATCAATCAAGAAGTGCGAATCAATACCTATATGAGCTGCTTGCAAAGAATAAGCGAACTCGAAGAGAAGATCAGAAAGTGTTATTCTGAAGAGTTCGAAGTCGCCGGTATTGAATTTCTCGAAATGATGGTTGTTGATGCTTGTTTTGTAATAGAAATAATTATGATCTTTAGAACCGGGAGGTTCCTTGCTTTTAGAGAATCCACCGAATATGAATTTGGAGCCTTCGCGTGGATGGTACCGTATTTCTACAGGGACTTTCTCCTGCTTGAGAATCAGATCCCTTTTTTCGTTCTGGAAGAGATATATGCGCTTACCCATAATATTTCTGTCGAGGAAAGTAGATCCATTCTGATGGTTGCTGCTTTGGATTTCTTTGATGGTGGAATGAAAAGATTCGGTTCTATACGTTACAACACTCGAATGGATAGGATCCCGGTCTTGCATTTGCTGGACTTGGTTGGGCTTAGTTTAATAGCATCCAATATCAGAGAGGGAAGAACATTATTTGTCGATACTACATTCATTCACTGCATCTCGAAGCTCCGGCTAGCGGGGATTAAGGTCAGTCCGGCTAAGGAGGCTTGTAGCCTCCTAGAAGTGAAATTCAAGAGAGGTGTGATAGAGATGCCAAACATAGCCATCGACGACTTGATGAGATGTCTGTTGCTGAACTGTGTGGCATTCGAGCACTGCCACCACAGAAGCAGCAATCACTTTTCGGTTTACGCCCATTTTTTGGACTGCCTTGTGAACACCAAGGAGGACGTCGAGTACCTTCGCGAGCGCAATGTCATTGACAATTACCTTGGCGACGACTCCGAGATTGCGCAGTTCATTAACGGTGCGGGCAAGGACTTGGTACTCAAGGATGATGAGCGCTTCTATTTGGGGGCATTGTTCGAGGATGTGGACAGGCATTATCGGAATAGGTGGAAGTGGAAGTGGGCGAGCTTCGAGCGGGAGTATTTTGACAAGCCGTGGTTGCTTCTGTCGGCAGCGGGTGGCATTTTGCTAGTTGTGGCAACGTTAATCCAGGCCGTAATGGCCATCGTAACTTACAAGTATAAAAATTGCTAGCCTAGCTACCAATTAGGTAATTAATTAGGTTATAATGGTTTTAGAAAGTTTGATCATCAATCGCTACTTTTAGCGATATGATATAATTATCAGTCGACTTTGGTTTGATGGGGTGTTTAGCATGTATTATTTTTTATATGAAATTATTATTTAGTTTTTCTTTTGGACTTTTCAAATTGTCCACAAAATCCATATATCATTATATATATAGTGAAGGTAGAAATTTGGGTATGCATAAGCCAATCGAACTCGAGAAGAGAAACACAAAACCAACTCAATAGGACCAAACTTCATTTTAAGAGACAAATAAAAAAAATTACTCTAGAATTAATAATATTGTTTCTTTTAGCATTGTTTCTAAAAAAAATAGATTGTAGGATAAATGTTTTTGCTTTTTTTAGCAATTCTTTAACTATTGGAAGATGACTTTAGCTTGGTCCGATCGATATTTTCTTTTTCTAACTTATTTATGAGATTCACGATTTTGTCAAGTCGGTGTCTAACTTAGTTCTTGTTTAAATATTTGCGTGACAAATCAAAGATGATTCAAAGAAATTTTGTGGACATGATCAATTCAAGGAAATCATCCCTTATTTGATGTCTCATGTCTCTTTTTATTCTACTCTCCTCTCATTGTTTTATTTTATTTATAATTTTATCTTACTTTGAATTTCATTAAATATATAATATCCCGTTGAACGCAGCCAATATCTCAAACACTCTCTTTCAATATTCACGGAGGGGGAGAAAATAATACCTTGTTTGTTTGTCTTTTCTCAAATCTAATCAATTATTCGAGGGCATACCATGTGAGTGGCGCATTAATATGCCACTCATTGATAGGGAGTCTGATCTAGTGGGGGAGTGTTAATATATAAAATAAATAAAAAAATCTACATCTTTTTATCAACTTAATATTTTGAGACAAGTGGTGATTTCACACTTTTTAACCCGACACAAGTATCGTTCTGCTTCTATGATTTGGTTTGCTGGAATTATCTTGTTTCCTTGTTTTTCCCTATTTAGAAAATGAAAAGAGATCATTTAATTTTATCTGTCAGTTGGTACATACTGATCTAGTACTCCTTGATCATTTATTGATTGGTGATGAGATTTGGATTCTCTTTGTGGATTGAATCTCTGCATATCAAACATTTCACTAAGGGAAGACCCATCAATTATGTTTATGCATTGTTGATAATTTCAGAAAAAGGATCATTGCTTGGAGATGATAGTTGATCATGTAAAACGTTTTCAATTCTACTGTTTTGATGCAGAGTAGCCAGCATGAAGTTGCAATTATCCTACTAATATATAGTTGCTTTTTCAAAATGACTCTCCTAATGAGATGGCCTACCACCAAACCAAAGGGAATTTGGAGATCAACACACTAATATTGACACATTTTTAAAAATTATATTTATCATATAACACGTCAGAGTATGCTAACTTAGTTATATAGAGTATCTTATTAGACAAGAATGCTTATGGTTGTAAATAAATAAGACCACTTGATAAACCGCTCGATTAGTAAATAAATAAGACCACTGGATTAGCCGCTCAATTCAGTCAAATTTAAGTTTAGCTCAATTAGTAATTTGTTAAATCAGCCCTTTATGAACACAAAATTATAATCGATTATTAAATGATACAACTTGTAAAAAACTTGTCTAGACTCTTACAAGCTTGTATAAACTCGAATAAAAATCAAACCAATAAGGCTTGACCACACATTCCTCTTTCAAATTCGACTCATTTACATCCTTAATTAAAAGAAAAACACTATAGACACAAAGGAATTCTACAAAGGGATTCCACACACTGATGTGGCACACTGTTCGTCTCCCCTTCCTCCCATGGCCTCCACCCCTACCCTCTCCTTGTGTCCTCTCTCCATGCTGGCCATTGTGGTCGGGAGACCACCTCAGGGTGAGCAGAAGACGTCGACGATCCAAGCGGTACTGTCGGCGTGGAACTCATGGCAGCTCGTCATGCACGTTGGTGCACATTTCGCACATTATGTGCGTGGTCGACCGCTGCATGGTCGCCGCTAGGTGGCCGGGATGGTGGACTTGAGCCAATGGCTTGTGTGGTCAACGGTCATCATCATTTGGTTGTCAATGGTGGTTGGGAACCATCCAGGGAGGGAGAAAGAGAGAGGGAAAGGGCGCACACTATGTGCGTGGTCGACTGCTGCGTGGCCACCGTTAGGTGGCTAGTGTGGTCGGGATCTGAGCCAATTGCTTGTGTGGTCGATGGTTGCTATCCTTTTGCCATTTGTGGTGGTCAGGAACCATCCTTGGAGGGAGAAAGAGAGAGGGAAAGGGTGCACACTGTGTGCGTGGTCGACTGCTGCGTGGCCATCGTTAGGTGGCTGGTGTGGTCGGGATCTAAGCCGACTGCTTGTGTGGTCGACGGTTGCCGTCCTTTGGCTGTTTGTGATGGTCGGGAACCATCCCGGGAGGGAGAAAGAGAGAGGGAAAGGGGGAGGAGGGGAGAGGCACGAAGAGAGGAGGGAGAAAGAGAGAGAAAAAAAAAAAAGGAAAAAAGAAAGAAAGAAAGAAGGGAGAGGTGCTAGCCACATCGATGTGTGGGATCCTTTTGTGGAAGAGCGATGCTACTCTGCCGCCTAAGTAGCACCGCTTATTTTGACCGCGAGGCTAAAATTCTATTTTGATTTTTTTTCAATTTTCTTATTCATATTTTTTTATTATTTAAAAAAAATAAAAAAATATATCAATACACTAATAGTCATTTACCTAGCTATTAGGTAAAAAAAAAAATAAATAAAGAAAAATAAAATATATGAAAGAACAAATTAAATGAACAGAGTAACATTTTTCTTTTAAAAAATTCCATTGTGTTTCTTGTAGTGCTTACATGTGAAATGTCCATGACACCGCTCACCTAAGGATAGGTTTGGATGTTAAAAATTTTCAAAAATTCTATCTCATCTCAATTCATCATTACACTTTTTTCAAATCTACATATAAAATATAATAAACAATTTAACTTTTTCAAATCTCAATACACCTTTTTTAAATCCCAATTCAACTTTTTCAAATTTTAAAACTAAAAAATAATATTTTAAACTCTAAAACAAAACACAAAATTCTCATCTTACCCTCCAAACCTATCCTAAGAGCCAGAGGAAAATTTTCAACTTTTGGAGAGATTGAATACTAGCCAGCCATGTCCTTGTCTGTTTGTCAAAATTTATATATAAATTTATAAAATAAATCCATTTTAGCAAAATGAAACTCATGAATAAGGTCGAACTCTCTCGAATCATGAATGAGTTGTTACGTGAATATAGAATTTAGCTTGACAAAATTAAATGAACAAAATTACTTGATCAGTTATTTCTTCTTCAAACTCAACTCGTTTATGGCCTTAATTAAACGAAAATTTTTATTTATCATCTTTATACATTATATATTATATTTATTTTTTCCTTATCAAATATGTTATATATGAATAATGTGTAGAAGAACTCAATACATTTAAGAAGAAAAAAATTTAAAAAATAAAATATATAAAAAAATAAAATATAGTATATAATATATAAAAAGGATAAATAACAAAACTCTAAGAATTTTCTGCATAAAGAAATTATAATTTTGCTTTTATTCCTCAAAAGCCTCCACGTCTAGCCTTTCGTATTTTTCAAGGCAACAAATCTGACTACTCACTAGACAATGAATGGGTCCCGGGAAAAATGATCCTCTCCTCTTCCCGGCTGTCTCTGATAAATCAATCCTCCTTAGAATTGAGGTATACTTTTTGCCCCATAATGTCCAAAATTACCATTATTGAAGCATGGGCTTTTCATATTGAGTTGATGGATTGTAAACAATGTAAAGATGTTCGTCATGATCAAATCATAGACGTAATTATTAAGTATTCTCATAGTAGAAGCGCGTATGTACATTATGCGTACTCCGAAAGTAATTTTTCAATTCTTCGATAAATATGCCTAATAGTGTTGTCTCCAAAAAACAGCCTATTAATGAGTCTAATTGCTCTAAATCCCAGAGTTCATCCCCTTTTACCTAACACAGTCATATCTCAATGGAAAAACACAGAGTAATTATTGTTATTGTGGGTGCATGACAAAATAGTCACTCTCACAAATCTCAGAGTTCGTCCCCTTTTACCCAACCTAGTCATATCTCAATGGAAAGATACAGAGTAATTATTGTTATTTTGGGTGCATGACAAAACAGTCAGTCTCAGAAGCAAAATAATACAAGAAAGGTATAATTATCAATGAGGGGAGCCCTCATAGGTCCACTCTTATATATGGTATTAATTTTTTTTTATTGGTGAAATAATTGAGTGAAAAAAAATAATATATGATAAATATTAAAAATATGTTCTTTTATAATTGAGTAGCTTGCTTATCTTTTTTATAACATCTACATATAATTAGCAAATTAATTAGAAGAAACGTTAGTTCGTTGGTTCCATCATTTTGTTACAAAAAGCCTGAAGAAATAGATCAATAGAACGAGCTTGGTGGGGAAGAATAAATTTATTAATATAACAATATAATCGGCCCTAGCTAGCTTGGGATGTAGTTTTGGGTTTATTGTGGATAAGCTAATTATAAATAATATGCATCGGGAATCCATTTATTCTGAAAACAATCAACAATATGGAGGATCTTATTATAACAATCCGAAAATAATAATAATCACATGCATGAACCAAATTAAGAATAAAGATTTAAAAAGTAATTAGCATTAAAATTCAACTAATTATGTACCGGAAGATGGAACATTGGAACCTAGCTAGCTATATCTCACCTACCCACTACTATCAACGCGATTTCTCTTCCAAAAAGCAGTGAGAAAGGAGGAAAAGTCATCTCCTATGAACGCCCTGTACATAAAACTTCCAAGAAAATCTTGAGAGAAAATAATGCACCCTTTTTTTAAATAAAAATGATCGTTTTAAAATTTGTGTCGATCTAAAGCCATAACTAAAGTTTCAAAAGTCTTATAATTTACAATTTTTCTACCACTTTCAAATAAAATAATATTATTTTAAAATATTTATTTTAATTTTGATTTTAATTTTATACGTTTGAATTAAGTCATTGAAGTACACAAATCTTCTCATTAAGCTTTTTAACCTCACGAGTTCTAAACTCCAACCGCCTGGAAAATGCGACAATAGACGATGAGTATCGAGTACTGAGACTTACAAACTCATAAATAACATTATCATTTAACTTGTTAGCCAGATCACTCTCATGCTGCATCATGACACTTATGGCAGATGCAGAAATAACTTGTGGTTGAGATGTAGAATACCTCATAGAGTGATGAAGGAATTGTTGGAAGAAGAATGATGAGCCATCGCAAAAAATTAAAAAAAAAAAAACCAACTTAGAGAGTGAGAATGCAGATGGATTATAGAGGGTAAAGAAGATTTAATGTAAATTATATAAAACTCAAGATTAATTTTATAGATATAAAAATGAGAACAAGATAAACTATCATTTTTTCAAATCTTACTTAGTCAGGATTACAAGATATGCTGGATGCATATTGTCAAAAGTTATTTAGCTAAACCAGCTAAATTAACTGTAGATTGTCCATACTTTTCTCGTAAACGCTGAATCTCTATTGTTATTTGCTAATGTTAACTTTGTATTTGAACTCTCTCTCGTTCTAGCTCCTCTATTCATGGTTGCAGGTCATTAGCATACCAGTTTGTAAATTTCTTCAACTCCTTGTTTTCTTGCTTTAATCTTCTATTCTTTCTACTTTTATTAGCAAGCCTTCGACACAATTAAGATATTTGATTATTAAGCCGATCAACCTCACTTGCCCTTGCCAGTAACCTCCGAGATATGATTGTAACAGAGGCAGCATATTGAGCACTGAGCATTTTTGATTCTACAACAACCTCAAAATTAGTTCTATAAAAAAAATGTATCCCTGCTCCTATCATGGTATTGATAGCCTTAAGAGAGAAAATTGGTAGTTGAGGCATAAATGGTTCCTGATTCAAATCTGGAACATTAATGGAAGAAAGTTGTTCGGTCATACTATTGTTCTGGATCAACAAAAACTAGGTCAAGAAGCAACGTGAGAAATCATTTTTTGTAAGTATTCGATGTGTGAAAATGGTCCTTTTAAATAGAAAATCAGAGCCTTCAAATCTCTACAAAATCCTGTTTGTCAACAGATTCGCACTATATCCATAGAGCTAGGCCTCAAGGCTTTACAACACTTGTTGGGACCCAGGCGGCTTAAGGTTTTACAGTACTTGTCGGGACCCGGGCGACTATTTGTGTGGAGTCTTAGTGGCAATAAAGAACGGAACCGATCAGATGGACAAGAACAAGAGTCGTATCGATCTGCTGATCCCAACGCCAGCCTTACTCGGTCAAAAAAGCATCTTCAATTATGGAGTGAATTTCAGATTGCTGTTTGTTGATGTGTACCCTGTAAAATGATCAAAGATGGATAACAAGCGCACAATTTTTCTTAATCTGTTTCAATCCATCAGTAATTGTTTCAAAGTTCATAAAAATAAAAACCAACATCTTGATAAACCGCAATTATTTTATTTGTAAACAGGTCAAAGCATCCTTCATGCATCATCCAAAGCAAATGATAATGTAATAATCTTATCCTATAACAAATTATAATATGAGTAATGCTCATCTATATAATTTAATTAAAGAAATATTAATAAAAAAATAATATTTTATTATTATAAAGAGTGTGATAGCTAATCCAATGTACATTTCAAGTTATGAGTAATTGGCTAAAAGAAAAAAAGTTACATATTAGTCAAATTTGTAACTTTTTTATCTACTTGTGAAAATTCTGTAAATTAAAGAGTAGTTGTCTTGTTACTAAGATAAAAACATAGAAAACATTCATATGCAAGGAAATGAAATTAGAGAAAAAATCAATAAAAATATTATAATGTTAAAATATTGTTAGAATATAGTTTTTTTTTTATTTAAAAAAATTGAATTAAAGATTTCATAAAAGTAAACCTACAGCTGAGGCGGTTTGATATGGTATGTTAGATTGTAAAACTACTTTTATTATATATAAAGTAGATCTAACGTATCATCTGAAATCATGTCAGTTTGTGAATTTATTTTTATGAAATCTCTTTGTGGCAATAACACTTCTCAATATTAATAAACTATCTTATATAGTAAAAACTCTGATCCAAGACTAGCTCTCCTTATAAATTACATTTTCTTTAGGTCAACCACAAGATGATTACAGGTTTAGTTAAATTGCAACTTCGAAACTTACTTCTCTTAATCGATAATTGAAGTGATCGTTCGAGATTCAAACAAGGACTAATGTATTTTGCTTTTTGGGATGATTGGTAGTTGGGGAGATCAAGTTGCTCATGAGCACACATGCACAATGACACAATTGATACAAATTTTCTCTTATGGGGGGCCAGTACCATTAATATATACATGAAACACCAAAGTCATTTTGGTGATAAAAGTCTCTGAAATTGTATAAAGTTGAACCATTTTCTATATTTGATTGAATTCCAAAAAGTGTCGAATAAACTACAAAAAAAACAACCAAATATATACAGCTAGAGAAACAACTGGGCATACGTGCCTCAGGCACGTATCATCTTCTACTAGTATATATATATATATATATATATATATTTATATATAGCAGTATGAAATGAGACATTGTGTAGGATGAAAACAAATCTTTGTGCTTCTAATGGGAGTTTGAAGCTCATTAAAGCTCATTATAGGACAGTGCCACTACAAGAGATATGGTTTTTTGAGACAAAAAATTTTGTCTCAAAAAACCCCAATTTCTTTCCAAAAAAGAATTGGAGACGAAAATTTTTTTGTCCCTATTTGGTCTCTAAAAAACCGTCTCAAAAAGTTTTTGGAGACGAAAGTGTCTCAAAACTCACTTTTAGAGACGAAATTTGGCTGAACCAGTCAAAACTATTCAAATGAAAAATGTTTTTTAGACAAACCAATTTTGTCTCAGCAAAGTATTCGAATGGAATATTTGTCAGTTCGAACCGACCCGTCCATTTGAACAAAATAAAATAAATAAATAAATTATTATTTAAAATGATTTATCTTTTAGTTTTCAAAAAGTATGTTTTTTTTTTCTCAATTTATGCCTATTTATATGGCATGTTATATAAATAGCTTTTAATCCTCTTTACTCAAGCAAAGTTTGCCAAATTTCTCATCCACTAATATAAAAACAAAGAGGAGTAAGGAAATAAAAGATGATCAAGTTGATTGTAGATCAACACACTAATTAATATTGACACATTTTAAAAAATTCTATTTATCAATATAACTCGACGTCAGAGTATACAAACTTAGTTATAAAGAGTATATATCTTTCATTTAATAAATTTAACTATTTCTATGCATCACGCAGTTACAAATATTTATCAATAGTTACAACATTTTACAATATTTTATACTAAGTAATCTAGTATTCTTATGCTCTATGTTGATCTTCAGTTCCTTGCTTCCTGATTTAATCCTTATAAGAATATGTTGGTCAGTTTGGTAGTATCAACTTCAATATTAGACACTACAAGAAATATCTCTAGCTTTTTGTGGTATCCGAAAAAGTCGGTTATAATATTGAGATTTGGTCACAAATTATTTATAATTGCAAATAAACGTGGCCGTATAATAGTTGTAAATAAGAATTTACTATAAGAGTTTTATTTAAACTCTGTGTCCCACACACCCATCTTGATAGAGTTTGGAATAACTTAAAACTTATCAGTTAATAAATGAGTTATAATGGGATAAGAAAACCCCTAAGAGATAAGATTAACTCTATATCTCTAATCACAGTCAAACACAAAGTCTTAGATTTCTTGATGGTCAGAAGTCTATAAGTAGCACTGAGGGGTTAAAAGATTCTCACCTACAACATCAGAGTGCCTCTAGCCATAGGGAGACACTAGTGAGGCTAAGTTGCTAGGGTGATCCTTCTCTCATAGTCAGATTAATTTCTTTATCAAACAGATGGAGAAAGGTACGTATTTAATTATCATTATTTTATTATTGTGGATCATAGAAAATCAAAGATCTAATTATTAATATTCATGTTAAAATATTTAACATGTGGTATCAGAGCCAGGTTACAGATTTTTTTATGATCTGGATGAAATATATAGTAAATCAATGCTTTTGTGTATTATGATTTCTAACATGTTGTGAAAGACTAAAAACAGTGCGTTTTGATCTAACAAAAAGATTATGACGGTGTTTTCCTTTTACATCTATTCTGTGAAAGACCCACACAATATCGTTACGCACCTGTATTTCAGTGTTCTTAGTTCTCCTTTTGGCCGTATTGTGACTATGCTGGAGAAAGAGAAAAACTTTTCACGATTCCAATTCCTTGCTTGGGTTTTATTTTACTTTCCTGTGTATCGTTTACATTATTGTGTGTTGAGAAACCATGAGTTGTCGAGTGTTGTGTTGTATGGAAGTTTAGAGGCCCTGTGTTGGAGAAAAGAGCCTTGCAACAGTGAGACGAAGGGTAGGTGCTGGGTATGGGGCAGAGCATCGCGTATGGTGGCCGGTAGCTCAACACATGGTGCTGTAAAGGAGGTGGCCGGTGGCACAGTGGGGCTGTGAAATCCTGAATGGGTGCTGCCCCTGCCTATTCATGCTTCTCGTCAGCTAAGTATGGTGAGATCGGCGCTAGGAGGAGGAGTGAACCTCTTCGCCGACGTTTCTGTAATGGCAGCAGAGGGCCCTCAAGCCCATTGGCTGCGGCAGTTTGAGGCGATTAAAAAAAAAAGAAAAAAGGAAAGTATATTAGGAGTCGGTGGCGGAAGGAGGACGAAGACACACCTTGACCCATCGCCTCCTCGCCGACGACGCTTGCAACCGAAGCAACTCAAAGCTGTAGAAGACTGGTGCGGCACTGCTTAGTCTGAGGGAAGAAGAAAGAAAACCTAAGGTTTTCTTCTAAAAGGCTAAGGCCTTGGGCTGTGGGCTCTGGCCCAGTCCAAGACCAAAGAAAAGCAAAACGGGCCAATAGGCCATTGTTGTGGCCCAGCCCAATAAAAGAACACAAAAAAATAAAAAAAAAAGGAGGCAAACTGAATAGTAGACCCATACCAGGGTCTGGGTTGACCGGCCTCGCCACTGAACCGGGTTTAGGCCCGGGTTTTTGGACCGGACCAGATTAAATTATTATTTTTTATATTATATTTAAAATAAAAAATAAAAAATAAAAAATCTGAAATTTTATTTTCTTCTCTATACATGTTATTATTGTTAAATACATGTATTAAATTTTCTATACATGTTATTATTGGTATATACATGTATTAAATTAAATTTTATGCATGTTATTATTGTCAAATTAATACATGTATTAAATTTTGTTAAATTTTCTCTATACATGTTATTATTGGTATATACATGTATTAAGTTTTATTAAATGTCATATGCGTGTTATTATTGCTTACATGCGTTAAATCTTATGTACATGTTATTATTAAATACATGTATGAACTGTTTATTTTGGCTCTCATTATCATGCCATGTATATTTGTTTATCTAAAATGTGGCAAATGATTTATATCAAAATTAAAGAAAAGATTGGTTGCCCAAAGGTACAAGATTTTCTTAATTTTGGTGAAAAATCATTAAACTCCATAGTAAGGTGGAGAAAGTTGGAGTGAACAATTTGTGTGTCAAGATCTACTCCCAAAGGAGGGTCTTGATGACACAACTAGTTCATCTGCATAACTTAAGGTTGGAGTGAACACTTTGTATACTAGAGTTTACTCCCAAAGGAGAATTTTGGTGATACAGCTAGTTCATCCATATAATTTAAAGTTGGAAGGAACACATTGTATGCTAGAGGTTACTCTCAAAGAAGAATTTTGGTGATACAGCTAGTTCATCCGCATAATCTAAAGTTGGAGGGAACGCTTTGTATGTCAGAGTTTACTCCCCAAGGAGAATTCTGATGATATAACTAGTTCATCCACAGAATTTAATACTGGTGAGAACACTTTGTGTATTAAGATCTACTCCCAAAGGAGGGTCTTGATGACACTACTAGTTCATCCATAATTGATTAAATTCTGATTATTGTTCATGAGTGTCGAACTCAAAGCATTAATGTGATTAAAATGATTTTCTTGCAGTAAGTATATGAATATCTTTACAAGATTTTCTGTACAGAATTGACTCTACTATAAAGAAACATGAGCATGTCAAATTTACACTAAGAGTTGTAGACCCTGATTTATCCATTTTAAGTCTTAACATCAATTATTATTGAGAATAGTGATAAGGGTAAAAAAAGTACAACATTTTAAGAATATTGGATTAATTACTATATATCAAACTAGTGGAATTTCTTAGTTTTGTATATAATGGTTTACTTCAGAGGCATTATTATTTCATTAAAGTAATGAAATATGAAAAAGTTGGCAGCATGATTGTTAGCTAGATACAAATTTATTTTGCTAATTTCTATGAAAAGTCATTTGTATATTTTGGGAAAGGAGGGAAATGATGGTGATGAAAATATAAGAATTGTGTCAATTAGAGTTTGAAAGAAACAATGACACATGAAGGTATATGTGCCGTAAGCATGAGACATGATTCGAAGGGAAGAGTAAACCGTTTTTCTGTATAAGTTTCGAATCAGATTTTATACATATTTATACATTCTTTTTAGATTGAACTTGAGTACAAATGTTCATATGTATTCTATCTTAATAAGTTTCAAATCAAACTCTATAAATGTTCATACTTATTTTAGTGGTTGAACTCAAGCACAAATGTTCAGATTTTTATATTGTTTCAAAATGCCTTTTATGCTTGTTCCATTTTTCCTTCCAATAAAATTCTTATTTGTGACATAAAAGTTTGGAGAATATTTTCAAGAAAAGTTGTAGAGATTAGTAAATAAAATATTTTCCGTATTTAGGTTTTCTAATCTCAGAATGTGTGTTGATTTGTATAAAAGAAAAATAAATAAAACATATCAAGAAAATATGATACAAGGAATAGAAAGTTTCTTGAGATAATGCATATAGACGCATGTAAATCTTTTCTCTATAATGTTTGATTTGATATAAGTATTTCATTACTTTCATAGATGATTTTCATGGTATGAATGTATCTATCTGCTACATGAGAAGTCTCAAACCATTAGTAATTCTTGAGATACTTCTTATGGGGAGGAAATGCAGCTAGGTAGAAAGGTAAAAATCATTGAATTGGATTGAAGTAGTGAGTGCTAGAAAAAGTATTATGAGACAGGTCATAACCCTGAACTATTTAGTTAACTTCTTGAAAAGATGTGTAGTAAAATTATTAAAGACAAATATATATATATATATCTTAAATTGTGTTCCCAGTAAGTAGTCTAAAAGACTTTTGAGTTGTGGAGCTTGATTTAAGGCATATATATATATATAAATGTAGATAGTCAAACTAATGTAAGACTTTACAATCCAATGAAAGAAAGTTGGATCTGATAATAGTTAATGGGTACATTATTGATTACTCAAGGAGATCCAAATGATTTAGGTTGTATTATCTCTATTCTTAGTTTGAATTTTGAGGAAATTAAAATGTCAAATTCCTTATGGTTGGCAAAATCAGTGGGAGTATAGAAACTAGAGATGTCATTGTTGTGAAGTGCATTCTTGTACTTCGAAAATGCTTATAGTTTACTTTATGATTATCTTAATGATAACATGGAACAACAAGCAAATGATCATCTACCTCATCAGAGAAACATCACTGAAGAATTGACCATGGAGACATCAGAACAGGTAACCTCATGTGATCTTCTTGATTTGATTTTGGTTAGGTTACGTGGTGTATTTTCAAAATTTGAGTTTGACCTAGAAATAAATGAAGGTTCACATATGTTTTCATAAGAGTGATTGAAATCCATGAATTAATGTAAAGTCTGTAATTTCGTCTAAATTGTCTGAAATGTATAAAAGTCGAATGTAAATGGGTAATGGAAACAAAACCCTGACTTTAAAGGCAATGTTAAACGATATAGAGTCAGACTTGTAATTAAGGATTTCACTCAAAAATGAGCATTGATTAGAAATAGATTTCTAATAAATCTGATGAAACTCATTAAGAATTACTATGGCATTAGTAGCTCATTATGGTCTAGAGTTATATCAAAGAGATGTGAAAATAATTGTAGAGTGAAAGTCTGAGATCTACAAGAAAAGAATAAAATGATTACTTAGAAGTGGTAACAGATTTTCTGAAAAATTGGTATCTGAAATTTGATACTGTTTTGGAATTAAGAAAAATATTGTTGATGCATATACTCGTAAGTCAGTGGGAGTATATTTGTATTTATGGTCATGCATGTATATGAATTTTGGCAAGTATGAATTATGGTTTGTAGTATGACATTAAAGTTATATCTCTAAAGAACTTTAAAAATGGAATTCATGAATGAGACATCATCCATAATTGGGATTGAATTTTGATACGAAGATGATGACTATTAGGATTGTCTCAGTATAATTGCATAGAGTTTTGGAAGATTTTACATGAATTGTTGTTTAATAGATGCTTTAAAAATAAAATGTGATGTGACATATTCATTATTTTACATGATTGTCCTCAAATTGATTAGGTTGGTAAGGAAACTTTGTATATGATTGTTATAATAAATTTGATGATTGCACAAACCTGTGTAAGGATGAATGTTAGTTTTTCAGTTGACATTCTTGGTTGTTGCCAAAGTAACCCAAGTATGTTTGACCCAAAAGCTGTGAAAAGAGTGCAAGGTTATTTGCAAGAAATTAAAGACTATATTGTTGCTTTAAGAAGAACTGATACTCTTAAGGTAACTGGGTATTCAGACCATATTTTGTGGAATTACTCTAATGATAGAAAATACAGTTATGGTTATGCATTTTGCTATCTAATAGAGTTACTGTTTATGGAAAAAGTATGAGGCAAATCCCTTACTGCTTCATGTGTAATAGAGACTGAGTTTGTGGTATGTTTTGAGGCCACAATGTATGGTATCTGACTGAAGAAATTTATCTTAAGACTTGGAATTGTCGATTTATAGCCAAGCCGCTAAGAAAGTATTGTAAGAATTCTTCAGAATATCTTTCTCCAAATGATAAGTATTTAATGAAAATTTAAATACATAAGTGTTAAGGAGAAAGTACAGAAACAAAGATGTCCATAACAATAGTGTGTTAATGATTATACTTCAAGGGACATGTTAAAAAGATGGGTCATAAGCTTATACCCATGATGTGAACCTGTTAAAGAGATCATTGATATGCTGAGTATTTTGTTACTGGAAATTGAAAGATATCTATTATAGTTGTTTATGTTTTCTTGTCTTTCCACTTTATATATTAAATGGTGTGGCTAAATGATGACAAGATGATGTCTACAATAGACAAGAATTGGAACCCAAGGCATTACAGTGTTAGCCTTAATTATCCCAATTAAAGATTATGTTAAATTAAGTTATTGTTGTTGTGGTACATGGAAGGAAATTTGTTGATCATATAACAGAGGACCGCCATGACTCGCATTGGTAGCTAGTTTGACATTGGTATTATGGAACTCATGAAATGTATTTTGAGCTATGAAGGTTCTAGGAAATGAATTTGTGCAGTATGGTTAATTTCCTATGATAAACCCATGAACAGAAAATATTATTTTATGGGCATATGGGCCAAGTGGGAGAATGTAGGAGTTTTATTTAAACTCTGTGTCCCACACACCCATCTTGATAGAGTTTGAAATAGCTTAAAACTTATCAGTTAATAAATGAGTTATAATGGGATAAGAAAACTCCTAAGAGATAAGATTAACTCTATATCTCTAATCACAGCAAACACAAAGTCTTAGATTTCTTGATGGTCAAAAGTATATAAATAGCACTGAGGGGTTAAAGGGTTCTTACTACAACATCAGAGTGCCTCTAGCCATCGGGAGACACTAGTGAGGTTAAATTGTTAGGGTGATCCTTCTCTCATAGTCAGATTAATTTCTTCATCAAACAGATGGAGAAATGTACGTGTTTAATTATCATTGTTTTATTATTGTGGATCATAGAAAATCAAAGATCTAATTATTAATATTCATGTTAAAATATTTAACATTTACGTCCAAAAAGTCATATGTTTTGATGTGGATGTTGTACAAATTTTTTTGGTTGCAAATATTTATTGCGGCGATTACTGTTGCCGAAAATAATTATTGCGGCTTTTAGTGTTGTCGCAAGTAAGTGGTAACAAAAAAAGAATATTTCTGACAATCCAAGATCACCAGAAATATTATGTTACAAAATAAATAAAAAAAATAGTATTAAAACAAAATACATAACTAAAGGTACACATCTTACATTATATTACAATCTATAAGGCATTTACGCAAAGTACTTGCTTTATATTCTAAGCAATTACATTATACGAGCCTATAACCCGCGTAATGCGCAGACCGTTATTTATGCTGGATTTTATAAATATATATTTAGATATTCATCTGTTGTAGTATCTCTGTTTCGTTTACCATCAATACACATTCTTGCTGCACTTCCTATATTTTGTCTTCTACGTCGCACAACTATGTCATCACTTATACTGTCACTACTTTGTTCACCATAACGACACATTCTTCCTCCACTTTTTATATCATTTATAATCATTTGTCTTCTACGACATGTTAGTCTAGCATTTTTCATTTTTCATTTTACTGAATAATAGAAACAGTCACAAACTTAAAACTATTTTCACAAACTATTCATTTTTGTCTTGATCTAGCTAGATGTTTTTCTGAGTATCATCATTGTAATAATTCTACCAACCCTATACTATATCCATCACCATTTCGATACTTACATTACTTTCATGTTTTTCTATATCATTTGTATACTCAAATTTACTGTATAGCTTAATCATTGAAAAATTACTTTCACTAAAAAAAAATTATAATATAGTCAAATATATTATAACCAAGCATATTGCGTACAGTAATTGCGTACACGTGGGCCAACCAAGCATCAAGTGATAGAAGAAGGGATGTTTTTCTGAATTAATTTAGTGGTTTATGGAATGTTGAAGGGATCGATGATAATTGTACAGTGCAAAAGACGTGTCACTATCTGAGTATATTGTAGAAAATAATTTAAATATATAGAACTAATAATAATATTATTTAAATATTCTTAATATATCTTATTTTCGAATTATAACTTAGTGAATAGTTATATTTTATCTAAATCTATTAAAATAAGTACCAGAATGCTTAAATCAAAATCCTTTGCAATTTATTATAGTAATCCAAACTAAAACAAATTCAAGTGAAATCAAGCCTGAATATTGTAAACAATCACTTTTTGTCATGATTTTGAATTCAAGATCAATAAATAATAAGGTCTTCAAAAGAATAAAATATTCACTTTTGGAAAAAAAAAAAAAAGGGTTGAAACGTAATTTAGCCATAAAGAAGTAAAAGCAAGTCAGATTTGCTTTTATGCTTTACAGAGGATTTTTTGCTTTTATATCACGAAGAAGAGGGATGCTTTTATCTGCATATCTCACCGAGAGGTAAAAACCTATTCACTTGAGAAAAGCCATGTGACATACTCACCTAGAGGAAGGAGAGAATGCGACGAAACTGGTGGTTGGACTGAGGCTACCATGGCGAAGGCTTCTGTGTAGCAGAAAATAATTTAGGATTCGTTAGGCTCAAGAACGGTGGAGAAAAGAGAGAGGAATCCGCATGTTCTTACCGAGAGAACCTGGATGGCCAAACGCTAGGGAAGATAGCAATCTCCTATAATCCAAAAATCGTTCAGCTAGAAGAATCCAGAAGTCAAGTTATTGGCATCCAGAAAACAAAATAGAGAAAGAAAAATGGAGTTCGAGTGGCTTACGGTGGCGACTATGGGAGACGATGGTGTTCCGCGGTTGCAACTGGGAGTCGATGGCGTTCCGTGTGGTTGCGATGGTGGGAGTAAATGGCCTTCGTGAGTGGGTTTTGTTTCAATGCCCTCTGAGTTTCTGAGGTCTGTATTTTGATTTTTGGAAATAAGGACCGTATTTTGAGGACTTGAAGGAATGCAAGCTCTGGATAGTTATGTATTTTATTAGTTTTGATTTCACAGTGTTGTCGGCATGGCTTTCGGATAGTTTTGTCCTAGGCTGTTTGAAAATTCAAAAATTGTGTCCATTTTGTATCAGTGAAGCATGAAACGTTGCAAGGAAGGAAACCTTGCGATCCCTTGAGTTTTGGTCGAAATGTCGTTGTGATGGTTCAAGTTTTTGCCGAAACGTTGTGAGGAAATCAACACAGTTTTTGATGGAAACAATAGACGGTTGTAATAGTTGGAATGCTTATCTCTAAGTGCAAATAAACGATTTTGGCGGTTTACTTTCACTACGATTGATGTTTGGGAGTGGGGGAGCTACCGATTAATGTGGTCTAAATGCCAAGTCAGATGTTAAAACTTGACTTTTATATAATTAAATATATTACAATCCATAAATTAGCAAGTAGTAATTACATTATATTCTAAGTGTGCTACTTTAGACTTCTCAAGACACATCAAAGTACAAAACCTGTAAGCATGTATTATCAAGTCCAAAATACTTGTAGAAATCTCTATAGCAGGTTCTTGCAAATATTCAATGTCACCTTCAAATGGTTATGAAACAAAAATTCTAAAGATATCAGAGCAAATGAAAGGGGGAAGGAAAGAAGCATGTACATGAAATGTTCATTTAAACTCAAGAGGCATAAAACACTTTGATAGCATAAACATGCAAACATGGCAAAAGACTAATAACTAACGAAAAGTCTCATTTACAATTAATCCATGCACAAGTAATTTTATTTTCTCAGTTTTCTCCTCAAAGTGATACTTCTACAAAGATGATGATCCAAGTTTCCCCTCTGCATAAACTCATACACAACGAGCAGCTCCTTGGGGAATTACAAATTACCAAACCAAGCTTAATTGTCACATTTACAATCACAAGCTCAATTGCCAAAGCAATAGAGGCATAAATGTGTTGGAAACCAAAAATCGAAGCCCCAAACCAAGCATAACAGTAAGAACAGTAGCAAAAGTACATTGAGGTAGCATATTTTATATAAAATTGCAAGTCCTTTGCACGAATCCTTTGCACGTAATATCAATACTCTGCCTGCCCTTTGCACGAATCCTTAGTTTCAGATACAATCCATAGAGAGATATAAACAAAAGAGAGAAATTCATACCATATGGGGTGTAATGCCTCAGTCCCGGATGGGTGAAAGAATTATTTATTCTCACTTAAAATCGTATTTCACATTACAAATATAAACTCTAATTTCTCAATTACACATAGATCTCAATGATTTAAACCAACTATTCCAAAATAATTAACTAAACACATCACAAAGTCTTAATAAAAATGACAACCTCTCAACATACCACGTCATCAGACCACAACAATTTTATTGAATAACATTCTGAAATAACAATGGCATTCTTTTGTGCTTAACCCAATATACTTAAAATAATCTTGCCTATGCTCCCTAATCTTGATACTCAACCGAAACATTTAAATAACCTGAAAAATATTATGGAGATAAGGGATGAGTTATCAACAACTCTGTAAGCAGAGAACATATATTAGTATGTAAACATGAACCTTTCAAAGAGTTCAGAATGTAGAAATAAAACATTTCAGTTTTAATATGCAGATCGCAAAAACGCGTCATCAGAAAATCAAAGTGACATCTCGAACTAAACTGTTCATATTCAAAGACCCTTTGGCATAACATGAATGAACATCATCATCTTATCATATCATTTCATATCATATTACTATATCATATCATATTCCATATTTAACCCCGTGGTAGGGTTGTACTATCATCGGTGCCTAAACTAGGCAGTATCATAATGTGAAACTTTCACTTATTCATTCTCGAAGTCCTGAGTGTGCACACAGGTAGGGGTGTAAGCAGACCGGACTGGACTGAAAAAACCTATTGGACCGGACCGAAGCTTGGACTGGTCTGTCTCGATCCAAGTATTTCTCAACTTTCAGTCTTTTGTCCGATCCCGGGGTGGGGTTTTCTCGGATTGGACCGGACCAGACCGAACCGATAGAATTGAAAAAATATATATTTTTAATTTTTAAATATATTTTTTATATATTATTTTATATAATAATTGTATAATTAATTATGTAATTTTCATCTAATTTAGTATCATTGAACATATAAAATATTTTTTTAATGAGTTAGTTATATAATCCACATCAATAATTTACTTAATTTTAATTTAGTAATTTAAATAAAATTTTATATTAATTTATTTGAAAAAAAAAGAAGAAAAAAGGCTTGACTGAATGGACCAAAAAATGATGGTCGGTCTGGGAAAAATGATGCACCGAAAATTTCGGTCCATCACCCGGACAGGACCGAAACCGACCAGACCGATTGTTTTACACCCCTACACAGGAAAGAACACATAGAAAAACCACTTTATTTTCAAAGTGGGTGCACTCATATAAGAGATGTTGGTACTAATCATATAACAGAATTAGAGCCATCTTGTCAGAACCAGAACATAATAGGAACAGAATCTGAAAGTCATGCAAAAGAGTTTTCATATGTATATCATATCAAACAGAGTGCTGAAAGCTTGAACATATTCATATCATTTTTACATAATCAAAAACAGATTCAGAACATTTTCCTATAACATGTACAAAATTTCCAGATTTCATATTCATTTTTTTGCATATTTCAGAAATAACATGTCAAAATGTTACTCATGTTTACACCAGTCATGCTATAAAACATTTTCTCTTTTATACAGATTTCATGAGTGATGCAGAACACATAAGTGAGGTTGGTTTCATATTTCTTTTTAAAACATATCATGCACATTTTTATAAATCCACCTCAGTTCATTTTTTTATGAAAAGTTTAGTATAGGAACCCCGCTTACCTGGACTTTTTAACCTTTTTGAATTTTTCCACAACTGTACTGAACGAATATAAATCATCACCTAAACATAATTGATACAAACTATTAACGCAAATAAATGAAACGTCTAAAATAAACGACACAACTAAACAACTCCATGACAACAATTTCCATAGTTCTAGTTATTCTGGCCCAGTTACTACTAAACCACAAAGTGACTTTCTGAACATCGCCTATTTAAAGTGTTCACACTTAAATTCCCTTTTGAGCCTAGCCTACTAGAAAATATTATAGTGGTGTTCTGCCATATTTAAAATCAATCTAACTTAAATTCTAGCCCATCAGAAAATTAACCCACTTAAGATATATGTATATATATATAAATAATATAAAACCAAGCCCAACTTAAAATGTATGCCTAACTTAATAATCTCTTAACATGAACCCCAACTCAAACACAAGTCCAATATTACATCTAGCCTAAAACCAAAAACCCATGTGAACAACCAGTAAAGGAAATCAACTAACACACTAAGGTGAGCAAGATAATTAAAACATCAAAGCTTACCCTTTGTAAAAATATAGTTTTATAAGCCTCTTTTTATTTGAGAGTATTGGTGCACCTGTAACTGCCGAATCTCAAATTTGAATGTATACGTTATATCCTTACTGGGTTCTTCAATTGTATTATATATGGCAACACTTGTACGCATATAATTATCAATGAAAACAGAGCATATTTTCATCAACTATTCTCTTGAACTCTACATGGTATCGAGCCAATAGACCAACGTCATCACTCTACAATTTTTTTTTTCCTCTCTTCATCATGCCTACTGCTCAGCCCACTTTTCCTCTCTTCAATCCCACCTCATCCCTCAACATTACCAAACTCAGCCGCTCCAACTATACCACCTGGAAGGCCACCATGCTTCCATACTTGAAAGGCCAAAAAGTTTTTGGCTACCTCGATGGTTCTCTCAAGCCACAATCAAAGGAGATTGTTGTCGACAATGGCACCTTGACTCCAAACCCTCTCTTTGAAATTTGGGAAACTCAACATAATTTAATTCTTAGTTGTTTCAATGCTTCTCTCACTGATGAAGTCCTTGCACAAGTTGCTCACTGCACAACTTCTCGTGAAGTGTGGGTTGCCCTCACATCCTCTTTTGCTTCTCAGTCCAGGGCTCAAATCATCCAAGTATGCACTCAACTCTCAACAGCTCGCAAAAACAATCAGACGGCAAGTGAATATTTCATGCATATTAAACGTCTTGCGGACAGCCTCGCTATTGCTGGGCAGCCATTGAACACTGATGACACCATCAGTTATTTGCTTGCTGGTTTGGGACCAGAATATGACTCCATTGTCACTACAATCTCTGCTCGAAATGAGTCCCTCACAATGGAGGAGGTCTACTCTATGCTTCTTACTTGTGAAGCCCGCATTACCCACCATTCCCGATCTACTCCAACCACGAATGTGTTAGCCAATGTAGCTGCACGGCAGCAGAATGTTTTCGACAATCATGGTCGTGGCAGCTCTAGTAGAGGATGTGGCTTTGGAAGCTCTAATCGTGCCACTGGTAGAGGTAATTTCTCATCCCGTAACTCTGACTTATGGTGTTAATTATGTGAAAAAGCTGGCCATACTGCCTCTCGCTGTTATAAATGCTATGACCCTCACTTTCTACCCCCACCACCACGTCGAAATGCACAAGCCAACCTCTCCACCAACCAAACTTAGCAACCATCTGACCAAGAGTGGCATGTTGACTCTGGAGCAACGCACCATATGACCAACACTTTCAATAATCTCAATGTACGTGGAGAAGAATATGTTGGCACAGATTAAATTCAAGTCGGTGATGGTTCAGGTTTGTCTATAACCCACACTGGCACCACGTCTTTATCCACACCTTCAAAATCCTTTATTCTGGATAAAATTCTAGTTGCTCCCCAAATCACAAAAAATCTAATCTCTGTTCAAAAATTTACTCGAGATAACAATGTTTATTTTGAGTGTCACAACAATTTTTTTTTTCATCAAGGACTACTTGAGGAACGTCCTTCATAAAGGCCATAGCAAAGATGGGCTCTACTGCTTTTCTCAACCTCTTCAACAAGTTGCATCTTCTGCCTTCATCGATGTTCGTATCTCCATCTCTGATTAGCATTGTCGTCTGGGACATGCTAATTTTCGAACTGTCAACCATGTGTTAAATCCCAATAAAATTTCTGTTGAAGTTAATAAAAGGCAATCTGTTTGCCCTGATTGTGAGATAGCCAAGAGCCACAATTTACCCTTTGCAAACTCTATTAATCATGCATCTCAACCTTTAGAACTAATTTTTTCTGATGTATGGGGACCAAATGCTGTTACCTCAAGTTATAATTCCCGTTATTATGTTTGTTTCTTGGATGATTGTACTAAATTTATTTGGCTTTTCCCCCTCAAAAATAAATCTGACGTTGAAAATATTTTTTTCCCATTTCAAACATATGTTGAAAGGCACTTTGATAAAAAAATTAAAGCACTTCAAACCGATTGGGGAGGTGAATTTCGCCGACTCAATACTCATTTCAAAAATTGTGGAATTGAACATCGTGTTGCTTGTCCTTATACTCATGAACAAATGGGCTCGGTTGAAAGACGCCATCATCAAATTGTTGAAATGAGACTTGCTTTATTAGCTCATTCAAACCTTCCACAATCCTATTGGGAAGATGCTTTTCAAACAGCTACCTATATTATTAATCGCCTGCCAACTAAAATCTTAAATAACCACTCTCCGTTTGAAAAAGCACACCACAAAAGCCAAATTATGATTTTATGCATGTCTTTGGTTGTGCTTGTTGGCCCAACCTACAACCCTTCAATCGTCACAAAATTGACTTCCGCTCCAAAACTTGCATTTTTATCGGCTATAGTCTCTCACATCAGGGGTATAAATGCCTAGACTTATCAACAAGAAAAATTTATGTCTCGGCACGTGGTTTTTGATGAATCTCTTTTTCCATAAAAAAAATCAGATCCTTTCTCTGTCGGTCACCCTCAGTCCGAAATGGCCTCCCTTCCTCTCAATTTAAATTCCACACGTCCATGCACAATAACTTTACCTGCAGGTGCTGAACTAAGTGAACCTTATCCACTGCCACTTGAATCTGATCTGCTGCCACATTCTACTCCCTTGGACTTACACCATCCGAATGATGCCAACACTCCAGACCTGCATGCTGCATCTGTTATGGCGCCTGCTGAACAAACACATATCAGCACCTTGCCGAGCCAAGTGGCTACTTCTGCTCCAACCCAGCGCATGGTCACAAGATCTCAAAAGAAGAGCCTCACGCCAAAATTGCCGTACGTTGGGTACATATCCTCTTCCAAAAGCACTTCTTGCTGAGGTACATACTTCTTACATTGAACCAAGTTGTTTCACCGAAGCAAATAAACACTCACAATGGAGGAATGCTATGCTTTCTGAATTCAATGCATTAATTCAAAATGGAACTTGGGATCTAGTTCTACCACAGCAAGAATACAATCTTGTTGGAAACAAATGGGTGTACCGTGTCAAAAAGAAGGCCGACGGTAGTATTGAACGATTCAAATCACGCTTTGTTGTCAAAGGCTTCCATCAACAAGAAGGTGTTGATTTTATTGAGACTTTCAGTCCGGTGGTTAAACCAACCACGATTCATCTCGTCATCTCTCTTGCAGTCTCTAATAATTGGCCACTACGTCAATTGGATATTCAAAATGCATTTTTTCATGGATTTCTTCAAGAGGATGTTTATATGCAACAACCACAAGGTTTTATTCATCCGGATTATCCTTATCATGTTTGTAAATTAATAAAGAGTCTTTATAGCCTTCGACAAGCCCCTAGAGCATGGTTCTCATGCCTCACGGATCAATTGCAAACAATCGGCTTTGAAGGCTCAAAGGCTGACACTTCCCTCTATACTTTTCAGCAAGGAAAAGTTCAATTAATTATACTCATCTATGTGGATGACATAATTATTACAAGTTCGGACTCTATGGCTATTGATCAATTAAAGTGCACTTTATCAACAATTTTTCCAGTGAAAGATCTTGGGCAACTATCTTTTTTCCTTGGTGTTGAGACATTGTGTATAGGTGGTGATTTGTTCTTAACCCAGCGCAAATACATTTATGATTTATTACGGAAAGTAAATATGGATAAAGTGAAACCATGTGCAACTCCCATGGCAACCACCTACAATCTCTCTAAATTTGAAGGTGCCGATTTCAGTGATCCTCAACTTTACAGAAGTACAGTTGGAGCCTTGCATTACCGTGGTTTTACACGCAGATATAGCTTACAGTGTTCATCGTGTAAGCAAATTCACGCATCAACCGAAGGAACCCCACTGGCAGGCGGTGAAGAGAATTCTTTGATATCTTAAACATACCATTTCATTCGGCCTTCACTTCTCTAGACAAGTAGATCAAGCTCTTCATAGCTTTAGTGATGCTGATTGGGCGGGAGATAGCGATGATCGTCGAAGTGTGGGTGCTTACCGTATTTTCCAGGCAAGAATTTAGTCTCATGGAGTTGTAAACAACAACAAACAGTTGCAAGAAGTAGCACCGAGTCCGAATACAAATCTCTTTCCAACGCAGCTGCAGAACTTCAATGGATTCAATCGGTTCTACATGATTTACATATTTCCCTTCCTAACTGTCCGACGTTATGGTGTGACAATATTGGTGCCACATATCTCTCATCCAATCCTATCTTTTACGCCCGCACCTAGCATATTGTAATAGATTTTCATTATGTACGTGATCAAGTCCTACAAAAGAAGTTTAAAGTTTTATTTGTATCCTCAAAAGACCAGTTGGCTGACTTGCTCACCAAAGCGTTGAATGCTCCTCGATTCATTTTGTTACGTGCCTGACTCGTTCGGAAATGAGCAGCACAAAAGGCTATCCCAAGTGCAGGAGCGTGTCGCGTAGTAATTAGGAATAAATTTTACTGTCTTGTATTTTAATTTCTTTTACTTTTCATCATCCACTCAAACCCAACAATTATGAATCTAGTCCATGACTAAAATAAATAAAATTAAACAAGAGATGAAAAATAAAATTTAAGAGTGTGTTGTGCATGTGAAGAACTTATTGCTCAAATAAATCACAAGTACGAAAACGACACGTCGTACGAGTCATCTTCAACCTCCGTACCGCTGCCTTGAGCTACAGTGCACTCCGTGCACAGCAGCTTTGAGCTGCCACTGTGGGCCGTCCTCCGCCCACCTGAAGCCACCAGCAACCCTAGACGACGCCGGCGATCAGTCCTCCGCCCCATGCACGGCCAATCCGACGCCACGGCAGCCTCATCCAACCTCCACAGCACTGTCGTTTCCTCCGTGCGTCACTACCCAGCAGCTCCACCTGCCTTTCACCACCAAGCTCCTCCAGCACTTCCACGTTCTCCATGCAGCAGCTGCAGCTCGTCCGACTTCACGGTGCAGTTATCCTCTGCCATCTGCCACCCTATGTTGGGAGAGCCTGGATCGCCGTACTTTTGAGGAGTTTCGTTCAGTATTAATGCACTGACTTGCTCTGTTAGGAAGGCTTTCTTTTTAACATTCAGTTTTTATTTTTCAAATGTTAGTTTTGTGTAATTCATTTATCATTTCAGAAATCAGATTTAATTTATAGTCCAGTAAATTTTATTTTTGTGAGTTTTAAATTTTAGTCTTGAGTGTGTTGTGCATGTGAAGAACTTATTGCTCAAATAAATCACAAGTTATAAAATCAAACATAAACTATGCTTTTAATCAATTTAATTCACAACTTGGATTTATGCCTCTTAATCAATATTTCCATCTAAAACCAATGATAAAATAATAAAATAATTAAAAATTATTGGTTTTAAATGTGTAAAATATGCAATAATGCAGCTCAATCAGTGCCAATCTTCAATTGCAAGATCTGCCCTTTCGATTGAGGGGGGATATTGGTGCACCTGTAACTGTCGAATCTCAAGCAACAGAAATGGGAAATCATGAAGATCATGACTCTGTCATCAGCCACCACAAATCAAGCACCAGAGAATCAGGAACGTAAAATCTGGGATTTAGTTTTTGTATTTCAAATTTGAATGTATACGCTATATCCTTACTAGATTTTTCAATTGTATTATATATGGCAACACTTGTACGCATATAATCATCAATGAAAACAGAGCATATTTTCATCAACTATTCTCTTGAACTCTACAGAGAGCAACACAGGCGAGAGGGAAAACAAAATAAAAAGTGTTGGCAAGAAAGGTTACCAAGAGAGGAATGACGTCGTGAGTGGGGACACTGGCTTGAGCCAAAAATCACGGTGCCGCACTCCGCTTCTCATGTGCGTGGTGGAGAAACTCTGGAGAGGGAGAGAGAGAGTTTTACCAAGGGAACAACCTAGAAGGGTGGAGGTACCCTGTGTTGGTGGCTCATGGCGGCACAAGACGGGGCATGGTTGTTCAGGGCACTGTGGCTTGCCAGCTTCTCGGTCGTGGCATTGGCGGAATGCTCTGTTTCGGGTGCAGTAAAACAAAGGATTTTTGGTTTGGTTTACAATGGGTGGTGCATTGGCAGTGTGTGCAACGGGACTTTGGCTTACGATTGGTCTGTTCCAAAGAGGGTGGTGCTGCCGCAGGGTGGTTTCCGCGACCTGCTGTGTGTGGGATGACTGCTAGTGAGTGCTGTTGATTCGTGCTGGGGCAGCACTGTGGGTGGAGGCTTGCAGGTTGGTGTTGGGCGGTGCTGGGGTGGCGTGGGTCTACAATGGTGTAACGTTGAGGCTTAAGTCAGTGGCCCCGACGGCTTTCGTCATGCAGGAGTAGGGTGGTTCTCTTGGCCGGCGGTTGAGGAGAGTAGAGGAAGAGGTGAAAATAAAATTGAGAGAGAGACCAAAGGGAAGAAATAGTGGAGGGAGAGAGAGAGAGAGAGAGAGAGAGAGAGAGAGAGTTTGCTGAGAAGACAATTTGAGGGTGAAGAAAAGAAAAATAAATTGAATAAAGGAGCTTAGGTAGAAAGTGGGATTCATGGAAGAAGAAATGGGAGAGCAACTGACTGGAGGAGAATATTTCGGGGTGAAAAGAAACTATGGGGATGGAGCGTGGGTTCGGGGAAGAAGAAACTGAAAGGAGGAGTCTTGCCTGAAAACGATGTCGTGTGGGTCTTATGGGCTGGGCTCTTGCTGGGCCTGGGTCGTAGGCTGCCCTGGGTATTACATTGGGTGGATGACAATTTCCGACCCACTGCACATGCTTCGATTAGTTGAAACATGACATCCAAAGGAATGGACAATATCAAACCTAAAGAAAACATATTGGAAATGGATGCACGTCTGTATTCTTATCTTATGTTTAACAATGTAGCAGAAAGTTTTTAGGCCTCCTAATTGAAAGAAGAAATCAAATAAATCAAATCGACTGATCCAATCGTTCCTCATTTCTTGGAGTACCGCAAAGAATTTAATATTTTCTATTCCTTCCTAAGATTGCATTTTTAAAAAATAAATGGTTGCAGAAAGCTCCTCAAAACAAACTTTAAGAGAATGGAAACAATTAATGGAATTGTATTCCTCAGTGAAATTGCAAGTTACATGTTCAATGAGCCATTATTTCTGGACTGCTCCAACAAAGAACCAAACAAATTATATATTTTCCACACATAAAAAAACATTACCTTATTTTCCTTTCCGAAATTATTCTAGGCATAAAGAGCAATGGCAAACAAACAAATATGTGAAAGCTATCAATCAATTCTCAAAGTTCATAAACTCGTGAAGGGGGTAAAGGTGGAAAATCAATTAACAAAGAAATAATTATTCACCAAATTATATTCCTTAACTCAAGAATTTCCATAAAATAAAATAGTATCCATCGAAAAAAAAACCCTATTCTCGCTCTCTCACTTTTTCTCTACACAACCGCCCCCCTAAAAAAGCTTAGATCAGAATAGGGGGATTGGAGCTTTGGCTCCTCCCTCCCTCCTCCCTTCCTGCCTCTGCCTCCTCCATTTTCTCTCTAGTTTTTGTTTTATTTTTCGGTCAAAGTAGGGCGAAATGAAAATCTGTTGTTCTCCGAAGCTAGGCGACCACAACGCACCCTACCGCAAGATTCCCAAGGCATCGATCCTTCAGACGGACGAAGAATCTCGTCGAACATAGTGGCGCATGAGCCACACGTGCGGCCCAAAGTGCGGGCATGACATCCACCCGCCACTGCAAGGGGAGCTCTATCACCACCACATGCGGCTGCTCTGGGGACCAGGGCCATTGGTTTTTTCAGACCTAACATTCCGCCATACTTCCAAGGTGGCGCGTGTCCCTCACGTGTCACCACAGTCTAGGTGTTTGCATTTTTTTTATTTCCTTTAAAGTTGAAAATGCAGATCTACAGCTTGGATTTCTAAGTTGTCATTCACTATTTTCTCATTTATCTTTTATGTTATTTCTTTTGTTTTATGTTAAAAAAAAAAACATAGTCTCTTGGACTTTTGTCCATAGAGTGTGTCCTTTACTCCGTCTTAGACTGAGTGTGGAGTTGTTTCATCATGTCTTAGGACAGAATGTGGGGTTTGTTAAATCTGTCTTAGGACAAAGTGCTGTCTCTCAGACGGTTTGTCTATAGAGAGTTATAGCAATGGACTAGACTATGTTAGTCACAAAGAAATTTGTGTATTGGAGAGCCTTAAAAGCAGTAGTTGGCTTGTATTCTGTATGTCTCAGGTCAAAGTTGAAATATCCTGTTATGAATGAATGGAGTTTGTTCCACCTTAAAAAAAAAAAAAAAAAAAAACTCAAGAATTTAGTAGATAGCCCTTACTAGAAGTAGAAACCCGAGCAAATATTCAACAATGAATCTTATAGTTCAAGTCATAAATCAGATCTGTGGCAACCTACGACCATCTAAAACCCAGAGGTTAAACCAAAAGTAGTAGAAAAATAATTTAGTCCAACCTGATCAACTGTTTGCTGGTCTTTGAAAGTGGCATCTGCTTCACAATCTAGATGCACAATGGCTTCAAGCAGCTCCTCCTTGTGAGAGTCTTGGCATCTTTGCCTTTCTTCAGGAAAACAGGAAATTTAGCTCTCCATTCCTCAAGGTTCGAGGTGCTTGAAAGATTGTGGGTGATGGGATTGGCTGGAGCTGGAAAGCATAAGGCAATTCGAAGAGGCCGAGGTGGGGGGATTAAGGGAAATGAGAGATGGAGACGTTTTTAGGATTAAGTGATTCAAATCAAAGAAGGGGGGAATGGAAAACACACAATTTTGGTTTTTTTCTCTATTTTTCGATCATGACATTTTCTGGAGATTTAAAGTCATTGCAAAAGAGTAAAAGTACAATTTCTTTCGATATTATTTGTGACAACTTTATTTGGTTCTAAAAATATTTTAGCTACGAAATGAGAATGCCACAGAAAATTTCATGATTGCAAAAAGGTTGGTGTGTTCTAGCCTATTTTTGTGTCGACCAAACAAATGATGCAAAAACTTAAAGTTTCGGTGCAAAGAAAATACTATTTGAACACCATATGACAGTATTTGCGACAAAATTTAAGAGTGAGTTCAATTTAGTCGCATATGATATCTTTTCTCGTCGATTTTAGCTTCAACGAAAATCTTTTAGACGCAAAAGGCTTAAAATCTTGTGGTGAGACAAGAATAATTAGGGTTGTAAATAAACAAGAGTACAAGACTACTCGACAAGCTTCTTGAGATTGATTCAATCAAATTCGAGTTTAGCTTAATTCGGTTGTTAAATCAGTCATTTGTGAACAAAAAGTTATAGTTGATTATTAAATTATTCAACTTGTAAAAAGCTTGGCTAGACTCTTATAAGTTTATATAAATTTGAATAACTTCGAAAATATTTTAAGATTCAATATATTTTAATATTGAAAATAATAGAGAAAATCATGATCCTAATACTGAACTCAGTGGCTCATATATATTTTAATTTACCATATTTTAAAAATATATATGTGCCACTGATGTCAAACATATACATCTTAAATATTTGAAGTGTAACATTAATTTTTCTTAATGGTTAAAATCATTAACCATGATATGTAACATAAGCAAAGCCAAGCTTGGATTGGGTCAAATTAGGAGAGTTGGAAGAAAACACGCCACTGATCTCAAAGCAAGAAGATTTGTTCAGATAGATTCCAGGATTCATTGGTTTTTCACACATAAAAAAGCCACTGCATGCACTCGTGGTCAGCCCCTCTGACAGAAAATATGGTGGAGCATCGGATGCAAAGAAATTATAGGAATTAAGAAAATAACGAGGGATAGAGGAGTAATTATACTTCTCATCTTACCAAAGGTTAGGTATTAGATTCGTTGACTTGGTCACTTTTAATTATAATTTAAAACCAAAGGTTAGGTAATAGATTCGTTTACTTGATATCGATTCGTTGCGACCACTTTTGCATCACTTTAAAATTTTACAAACAATTGTATGTCATTTTAAACCAAAGGTTAGGAGTAGGAGGTATGATAATCCACCCAGTACAGCAGTGAACATCGGCATCCATAGTTTAACATCCACCATGGAAATGATGAGCATCTCTCACAAAGGAGAATCCAGTACTCGCTCCAATTACCAGAAGCTCGCGATACAGGAGTTCAGTACGCTGGACTTGGAGGAACTCCACTGCTTCATGATCAACAAGAAGGTAACGAAATATTCCGAAGAAGCCATAAAGTTACAAGACAACCTTAGCTTCATGATCAAGGAGAAGGTACGTAACGAAATATTCCGAAGAAGCCAAAAAATTACAAGAAGAAGCCGACCTTGGAAGCACTAGCTCCATCTGCAGAGTCGTCCCGAGGCTTAAGAAAATGAATGGTAACTCGTTATACGAGCCCCACATGGTCTCCATCGGGCCCTGGCCCCTACCACTACAACCCCCGTAATGAAAAGTTCAAGATGGCCGAAGATTACAAGAGAAAGTGCTTCGGTTCCTTGCTGGTTAAGGCAAAAAATCAAGCCATCCAATTTTATATCTATGAGAGCTGCTTGCAAAGAATAAGCGAACTTGAAGTGAAGATCAGAAAGTGTTATTCTGAAGAGTTCGAACTTGCCGGTATTGAATTTCTCGAAATGATGGTTGTTGATGCTTGTTTTATAATAGAAATCATTGATATGTTTGGACCGAGGAAAGAAGTCGACTCCAGCGAATCTCTTGCAGCCTTGGCATGGATGGTACCGTATTTCTACAGGGACTTTCTCCTGCTTGAGAATCAGATCCCTTTTTTCGTTCTGGTAGAGATATATGCGATTACCCGTAAAATTCCTGACCTTGGAGTTAGTTGTAACACCCGGGCCATTCAATATATCTTATTTATTTATTATTTTTTTTCTTTTCCATTTTTTTTCTCCCACCCGTTTCTCTTCCCACTCATCCGTTCCTTCCCACGTACAAAAAGTTCCCCCGCATCAAGCACGGCAACTGCATGGTAACCGCTGCCCCATGCACGTAACCACCCTTTCCCGTGCGCTCCTTCGATGCCAGGCAGTTCGGTTTCTCAATACACTTTGATAAGGGAGAATCAACTGCCTTCCTCATCACACTTCACCTTGTAGATCGATGCTCTCTATCTTTATTTATCTACCTTCTCCGCACCAAGTCGCAAGGCATCTGGAAACGCCCATCCAAACGCCACGAACTAGTTGCTGCCGACGTGACCCCGTGATACCGACCAACCTTCTCGACGAAAACCACCGAGCACAGCCAGCTTTTTGGCAAACCGTGAACCCAGCCACCCCATAGCGTCACCCTGCACCACCAGCACACACATACGGCCTCCACCTCACAGCACAACAGTCCCGAGCATCAGGACGAGACTTCCCTCACACGGCCGAATCCACCAATGCGACCACCCTTCCCCCCATCTCACGGAAAACCTAGCCGTTTATCCCCTGTTTTGGCCCCCAAAAACAGAGCATGTACAGCCCTGGGATCACCTCGTTCGGAGCCCCCTCCCGGTACTAGCTTCTCCACGTAGTTATCACCGGCACAGAAAACTTCGACGGTCATTATACGCCACTGCAGGTTTGCCGTTTTCCTCACGGTAGGCCAGGGACATCCTCTCCGTTTATTTTTTTTCCCTCTCTCTGTTTACTCCCTCTTTCTTTCACCATCTCTCTCTCTCTCTAACCAGTGTCTTGCCACCGCCCTCACCACCGTAGACAACCGCCCAGCTCGCCGCCCGTTGTGCTCTCCATCTCTCGGTAAGTCCTCCGTTACTCTCAACGACGTTGCCTTGTTTTCTAGCTTAAGTGTTTTAAGTTGTCCCCGTAAACTTACGTAGTTTAGTAAATATTTTGAGTATTAATTGCAAATTACAATTTTACCCTTTTAGTCCAAATGTTTTTGAACGAGTGAATTCAGTAGGACATGCTTATTTTTCATGGGTCTATGTCGTTTCCAATAAATATTTTTAGTATTTTATATGGGTTCTGTCTCAGTTTGTACTACAAAATTATATTACTTGACATTGATGCTTAAAAGAATTTAGAGTTTATATTTTAGTCGGAGATTTTAAGTGAGAATGGATGTAAGTGAGAAATGATAATATTTTAGAGTCGAGTTTTAGGTTTTTGAAGAATTAAAATAGATTAATTTAGTATTTCAGGTTAAGCATTGAATTATGTGTTCAATTGAAAATTTACAGAAGTTACGTAACTATTTGTTATAGGTGATTGATTTTTGTTCAGCATTATTGTGAAGAAATTCTGAAAAGCTAAAAAGTCCAGATAAGCGGGGTTCCTATGCTAGACTTTACATGAATTATTGAGACTGAGGTTGACTTTCTGAAAACTTTGCATATTTTGTGATGAAATTAGAACTTGAGAAAAACCAACCTCGGTCACTTATTTGCATTACTCATGAAATCTGTACGAAAAAGGAAAAATGTTTCTGACATGCATTGTGTAGACATGAGCTAAATTTTGTCATGCTGTTTCTGAAATCTGAAAAAAGAGCGATATTAAGAATTTGAAAAATTGGGCATTGATTTAGAAAGATGCTCCGACTTTTGTTTTTTAGTTTGTGAGAATGATTTGATTATATTTTGGTACTCTGTTTGGTTTTGATATGGCATCTGAAAACCTTTGGCATGGTGTACTGAATTTTGTATTTGACTCTGTCTCTGTCTCTGTCTCTGCTCTGCTCTGTTATGCTCTGCTCTGCTCTGTTTGGGTTGGTACCAACTTCTCTATCTCTGAGTGCACCCACTTTGGAAACAAAGTGGTTTTATTGTGGTCTTTCCTATGTGCACAGTCGGGGCTCCGAGAGTAATAAGGGAAAGATGTCACCTCTGTCTCTGCCTGGTTTGGCTACCGGGGTTAGCACAACCCTACGACGGGGGTGAAACATGGTCTCTGCTCTGTAAGATGCTCTGTTTTGATGTGATGACGATACTCAGGTTATGTTATGCCAAAGTACTCTGGGTTTTATGTGACTTAAAACCATTGCTCGGTTACGTTTGAAAACATACTTTGTTCTGCATGATAACTCTTGAAAATATTTTGTTCTGCATACTGTACTTTGTAAGTGCTCATGTTTGCACGCTAGCATATGTCCCCTGTTTACTGAGTTGTTGCTAATTCACCCATTATCCCCACAATATTTTTTAGATGATTTCAATTTTTCAGCTGATGATCAAGATTATGGAGCATAGGTGAGATGTTATTTTTTAATCATAATGGATTAAGTATAGAATGTCTCTTTCAGTATTGGTGTATTTGTTAAGTAATCTTATCGTGTTATGATGTTTTGGTATTTTGGGAGGTTGATTATATTGAAGAAATTAGTCTAAAATGTTTTATATGATATTGAGATTTTAGATTTTATGAATATATTGCTAGAATGTGAGTTTAAGTGACAATGAGTAACTCTCCGACCCATCCGAGACTGGGGCGTTACATTAGTAGTTCCAATCTGATATATGCTGCTTTGGAATTCTTTCAGAAAGGAATGAAAAGACTCGATTTAGAAATTTTCGATTTCACTTTAATGAACGTGATGGAAACGAATCAGTGCTCGGCCTTGCATTTGCTGGACTTGGTTCGGAGTAGTTTAATGCCATTCTATAAGCAAAAGGGACCAGAATTCCCTACAGAGACTACATTCATTCACTGCATCTCGAAGCTTCGACTAGCGGGGATGAAGGCCGTCAGTCCAGTCAAAGCGCACAGCTTCCTAGAAGTGAAATTCAAGAAAGGTGTGATTGAGATGCCAAACATTGCCATCAACGACTTGATGAGATGTCTCTTGCTGAACTGTGTGGCATTCGAACAGACCCACAAGAGAAGCAAGAAGTACTTCATAGTTTACGCTACTTTTTTGGACTGCCTGGTGAACACCTGCGAGGACATCGAGTACCTTCGTGAGCGCAATGCCATTGACAATTACCTTGGCGACGACTCCGAGGCTGCGGACTTCATCAACCGTACAGGCAAGGATTTGGTACTCAATGCTGATAAAGGCTTCCATTTGAGGAACTTGTTCGAGGATGTGGACAAGCATTATCAGAATAGGTGGGAGTGGAAGTGGGCAAGCTTCAAGCGGGAGTATTTTGACAAGCCATGGTTGCTTCTGTTGGCAGCGGGTGGCATTTTGCCCGTACTGGCTACGTCATTCTAGGCCGTAATGGCCTTCTTAACTTACAATTATAAAAATTGCTAGGAAGGCTCGGTTACAATTAGTCTGGTAAGTGTTATTTTTTATGATCATATATAATCGTCTTGATAAAGTATGGAAATGAAATTGCATACAAACTGTTCGTAGAAATGCTAGACTGTAAACCTCATTCATGATTTCTATTCCACATTTTCTATACAAGCAGAGGGCGCTGCTATTTATAGATACATGTAAAACAGAATTCAAGCTATCAGCCATTCACAATATAACATTTGTCCACTATTCTGTTATTAGTCCTAGCTGTTTACAGAGTCTATTGTTGGAGAATATTCTTGGATTGAGGTATGTTGCTGTGAGCGTTGCTGCATTGGTGCACATGCGTTGGTTGCCTTAATACCCTCCTGCGAATCAAGAGTTACAGAATCGACAGTGAGGCTTGATCGAAGTTGTAAGAATCTGACAGAGGATAGTGGTTTTGTGAGGATGCCTGCTAGTTGTTCCTTACTGGAAATGAATGAGACTTGAAGGTACTTGGCTGCAACACTGTCTCTTACAAAGTAATAGTCAAGTTCCACGTGTTTTGTCTGAGAGTTCAGAACTGGGTTTACTGATAGGTAGGTGGCATCAAGGTTATCACACCATAGTGTAGGAGGTTGTGCCATGAAAATACCAAGTTCTTGCAACAGGTAGTGAATCCAAAGTAATTCACAGGCTGTATTGGCTAGGGATTTGTACTTGGCTTCAGTGGAAGACCGAGCAATGGTGGGTTGTTTTTTTGAAACCCAAGCAACTAGATGAGCCCCAAAAAAGACACAAAAACCCCCAGTCGACTTACAATTATCACGGCATCTTGCCTAACCAGCGTCAGTAAAGGCAGATAAATGCATAGATGAGGATTTAGAAAGATGCAAGCCAAGAGTCCTAGTATTATTCAGATAACATAAGATACGTTTGACAGCTTGCCAGTGGGGCTGCCAAGGACAGTGCATGTATTGACACACTTTGTTTATGGCAAAAGAGATGTCGGGGCATGTAAAAGACAAATATTGGAGGCTGCCTACTATACTTCTAGACAGTTGGGGATCCTCAAAAGAACACCCATCAAGAGCAGTTAATTTTACTGATGACATAGAGGTGGAAACATATTTCAAGTTGTGTATGTTTGTGCGCACAAGTAGATTAGTGATGTACTTGGTTTAAGTTAAAAATAACCAGAGTCGTCTCGGTAACTTCAATTCGTAAGAAGTAGTGTAACAACCCTAAATCTTTGACAGGAAAGAAACACTCAGAGGTGCAATAAAATCAGTGCTCAAGGTGGAATTGGACCCTGTGACAATTATGTCATCGACAAAATAAAGATGCAATCCGAATGATTTCAAAAAATAAACAAGGAACTATCTGCCGTGAAGCATGAAACCCAATAGAAATCAATCGATCACTAAGTTTGGCAAACCATGCCCTAGGGGCTTGTTTTAAACATAAATAGATTTGTGTAACTTACATACATAGGATGGATGATCTGGATTCACGAAACTAGGGGACTGCCTCTTATAGACCGCTTCTTCGAGTTCTCCGTGTAAGAACGCATTTTGGATGTCCAATTGATGGAGAGATCAGTTGGAGGTTACGGCTAGGGAGAGAATAAGATGAATGGTAATGGGTTTCACAACTGGACTGAAGGTTTCGAAGAAATCCAAGCCAGTTTGCTGATGGAACCCCTTCGCCACTAGACGAGCCTTGTGCCATTCGTGAGATCCATCAACATCATGTTTCATTTTGAGAATCCACTTGGATCCCCAAAACGTTGAACTGAGAGAAAGGAGGGACAAGGTCCCATGTGTGGTTCTTGAGGAGGGTCTGAAACTCAATGTTCATGGTTGAGCACCACTCAGGGTGTTTGGAGGCTTCAATGAAAGAGGACGGTTCCTTAGGAACCGATTGGATGGAGAAGGGGTGGCTGTCTGTGGTAGTAGTTAGAGACAGGGAAGGTTTGGAGGACGGCCATGGAATGGTGCCGTTGGTAAGACGAAGAGGATAGTGATCGTTGGAGCGTGATCGTGTAATCATAGGATGAATGGGTAAGGAAGAAGAAGGACGTGAAGGGAGAGTTTGAAATGAGTTACAAAGCTGTGTTGCTGAGGATGAAGATTGAAGAGAGGAAGATTCTGAAGAATTCAAAGCCCTAGGAGAGACACTAGGAGAAGAAGGAATGGGCTGGACCGGGCTGACAGCGTGTGATGGGCTGGGAGTGGGATCAGTTGGAGACGAGACGGTTAGAGATGGTTCAAACACTAGAGATTAGGATGGGCCCAGATGAGACGAGAGGTTGAGAAGGGGAAGTGAGTGTGGTCTAAAACTTAAAGTGATCTTCATGGAAAATCACATCAAGTGAGATATAAGTTCTGCCAGAAGAAAGATGCAAGCAAATGTAGGCTTTGTGATTTGGGCTATAGCCTATGAACAACACACATGGTTGGGAGCAGTAATCCAACTTGTGTTTGTTCTTTGGTCTTAAGTTGGGCCAGCATGTGGATTCAAAGACTCTCAAAAGGGCATAATAGGTGTTTGGCCCAATAATGTCTCAAAAGGAGATTTGTTTGATAATATGGGAGTTGGCATGTGATTGATTAGGTATACTGTTGTTTGAAAAGTCTCGGCCCAATATTTTTGGGGCATATGGGCATGAGACAAAAGGGCAAGACCATTTTCTACTATGTGGCGGTGACGCTGTTCAACACTCTCATTTTGTTGATGGGAGTGAGAACTTGTGATGCGGTGTTGAATTCAAAAGTCCTAAAAAATGGAATAGAGAGGGCGAAATTCCCCTCCCCAATCGGATTGGACTGACACAATATTGGTGGAGAATATATTAGTGACAAAACGGAAAAAGACAAGAATAAGAGAGGAAACATTTGACTTGGTTTGCATTGGAAACAACCATATATATTTCGAAAAATCATCAATAACAGAAAGATAATAACGACAACCACTAGTGGATAAGATTGGGGTCGGACCCCATACATCTAAAAAAAGCAAATTAAAAGGCTTTGTGGACCGAGAGGGGGAAAGGGGGTGAGAAAGATTATGGGCCTTAGCCTGTGGACAGGCGACACACGTAGTAAGCCCAGTCCGTGTGGTTGGAAGCTTGAATTGTTAAAGAGTCAGGGTTGTTATTCTAGGAGAAGGGTGGCCTAATCTAAGATGCCAGAGGTGCGGTGATGTCCTAGTGCCGATGAGAGCAAGCATTGGAGAGGTTGAAGGAGATGGTGCTGCTGTGGTGGTGGAGGGCAAGACATAAATCCGTCTCAACAGTTTCACAGAAGAAGCACCGCCTAGGATTGAGAATCATTCACTAGAAAAAAGGTAGAGTGAAACTCAAAGAATACATGGTTATCATGACAAAATTGTCTGACCGAAAGCAAATTATGAGAAATTAATAGAACATATAAAAGATTATGTAAGAGAAAGTTGCCAGAAGGGGATGAGAGTTGAGCCGAGCCAAAGTGCTGGATAGGTAGATTGCTTCCATTGCCTATATTGACTTGATCGGACCCCTAGTATGATGCAGAGTCGAGGTTGAGGTTCATGTATTCTAGGGTGAAATGGTGGGTGGCGGCTGTGTCTGGGAACCAGGCCGAGGTGGGATTATATGGTGGGATGGGCAGAGATGTAAAGTTGGCCATGAGTGAGGGAGGTGGAGGGGGGGCTGATAGGAATGATCAAATTGACAGTTGCAAGAGAGTGCGGAATGGCCTGGTTTTTAGCACATCTGACAGGTAGGTCGGGTATCTGGTTTGTTGGTAAAGAAATTGGAAGGGGGACCTGCTCCTCGAGGGCCAGAGTATTCACCTCTGTCATGACCACAATAGGAATTGTGACAACCACCACGATTGGATGAACCAGGATGAGTGGGATGAAACGTAGTGTTTTGAGCAGTAAGAGAGGTGCCCGAAAATAAGGGCTGGGTTTGGTGAGACAATCTAGACTCATGGTTGAGTAAGTAGTTGAAGATTTGGTGGGGAGAAAGAGGATTGGGATGGGTGGTTAAGGAGGTCACCAAGGACTCATAATCTATACCCAGTCCAGCAAGTAAGTAGATTGAAAACTCAAGGTCAGAAAGAGTATGACCGGCAGCACCCAAAGTTGATGCTAGTGTTTTTGCTTTATTGTAGTACCTAGAGATGGACTCTAATCCCTTCTTGAGGGTTGCCAATTGATACTTGGTATGCATAACATGTGCAGATGACCAAGCAGTGAATAGATTTTGTAAAGTTATCCAGACCTCGTGTGAGGTCTTGCATTCTAACACTTGGGTTAAGCCACTATCGGAAAGGAAAGAGTTAATTGCTGAGATAATCAGCTGATCCTGTAATGACCATCATGTATAGGCTGGGTTGGGACTGCCATCAGGGGGGTTCAGGTGGTGGGTTGGAACCATAAACAAAACTATATAGTTGATGTCCTTTGAGAAATGGCACTATTCGTTCCTGCCATAAAAGAAAATTTTCAAGAGTAGTTTGGTAGTAACAAGGTCTGAGGCCGCTGTGATGATGGAGGTGTTCACAGATGAAGGGGTCGATTTATTTGAGGAATCCATAGGAGCAAGACGTGAGTCGTTCAGGCTCTGGATACCATGATAAAGTATGAAAATAAAATTGCATACAAACTGTTCGTAGAAATGCTAGAAGGAAAGACAAGTTTTGTAAACCTCATTTATGATTTCTGTTCCATGTTTTCTTTACAAGCAGAGGCTGCTATTTATAGATACATGTATAATAGAATTCAAGCTATCAGCCATTCACAATATAATTACATCTGTCCACTATTCTGTTATTAGTGCCTAGCTATTTACAGAGTCTGTTGTTGGAGAATATTCTTGGACTGAGGTATGTTGCTGTGAGTGCTTGCACATGCGTTGGTTGCCTTAATAATTCTTGACGTGAACCTCTCATATATATGTATGATCATGATCATCTGTCAACTATGGCGACCGATATCATGGTTTTAGAAGGGTTGATCATGCACTTGTAGTACTTATTTGTTCAATCGCTACTTTTAGCGAGTTGAATTTATGGTAGTGATGAGGTAGTGATGAGCTTAATTTCCCTTGTAAAGCGAACTTTAGAATATTCACTACAATATATCAGGCCTTTTGCAGCGATTTTAAGATCGTCGCAAAAGAAATTGTTGCAAATAAGCACTATTTGCGGCGATTTTTGTATCACCATTGAATTCCAACGTAATGCAGTGGAAATGCTGATTCGGAATTTACTATTCCCTTATTTGCGGCTATTATATTACCTTTTGCAGCGATTTTTGTTGTCACAAATAAATTTTATTTGCGACGAATACAAAATCGCCGCAATATATATTTTGCAACGATCTAATGTTTATTAGCAGCGAATAAAAAGTGTCGCAAATAGCTTTTTACAAAAAATTGTAAAAACTATTTCTAGCGAATACTTACTCGCCAGAATAAAGTATTCCCAACAATTTTGATATCCGCTGTAAATGATCAATTGATATTTGCAACGACAAATGTAGTTTTTGCGGCGAATTAATATTGCTGCAGAAGATAATAAAATTAAAATCCCGCGTTCCCTCTTCTTCTTTTCCCTCCACCCCACTCTGCCTTCTTTTCTCTCCAGCCCCCTCTCCCCCGTCTCCCCAATCCCTCTTCTCCCTCAACCCACGCCGCTGCGCACAGCCCATTTCCAACCGACCCGATGACGCCACCGCCACCTTACCATGACGGCCACCCCCTTCTCCCCCAGGCCCTAAGCCGGAAATTTCCGTTTCTTCGAATCTGGCATCACCTCTCTCTCTTTCTCTCGGATTTCTCTGAAAATCACCGCCGCTAGGGACGCCGTTCTCCACCACTCACACCTTGACACCATTGACAGTTCTCCGTCAGAGTTCCCTTCTCCTCCACGCCTAGCCCAGCAGCCGAGGCCCTCCCTCTCTCTATTTCTCTCTCTGCTACATCTCTCAAGACCCACTCCATGGCATCGAGCACCTCCTGGTCTCTCTCTCATCTCTACGCCTCCTCGGTCCTGCTCCGCCACCACAACCACCATGCTCTTCGTCCTCGTCGGTAGGTCATCTCTCCTCCACCGTCTCTCTCTCGCTCTCTCTCATCTCTCTATTTTGTGCTTATAAATCTTTGCCTCTGTGTTTATCATCTTCTGGTTGATTTATTTTTTACATATGATTTTATGTTGGTTTAGCATATTTTACTATATCTGATATTTGTTTAGATATGATCTGAACATGTGTAGGAAATTTTTTTTTTCCCGACCTATATTGATATTTTTTTTTCTTAGTATCAGTTTTCTTTTAAGCTTGATGAATATCTGTAGATGTACACATGTACTACATCTTTTGAAGTTTTATTATCTTCAGATTTATTTTTTATATATGCTTTTGTGTTGTTTTAGCATAATTTAATATGTTTCATATTTGTGTACATGTCATCTGAACATGTGTAGTTCCTACATTGCTGAATTTCCCTTTTTCCCGACCTATATTGATAGTTTAGAACCCAGATTCGAAATAAACAGATTTCTGAAGTACTGGGGAACATCCACCACTACCAATTTTCGAGTAAGTTTGTGCTGCCATTTCTGTCGTGGCCATTTGGGATACAAATCCATGCCATGCTACATTTGTGTCATTATGGGTTGGTTCTTTGTGGACACTGATTCAATTGGCTTTTGCATATCAGTAACTATGAGAAGGAATTGGAGGAGATGAAGCACATGACAAGACAAGAATTTGTGGCCTCTATTAGAAGGTGAGATATTGATGGCGTTATTAGCTTGTAGGAGTGAAATTTGACTCGGTAAAATCTTGGTATGTGTAAAGTATCTTGATGGTGTTATTAGCAAGTAGGTCTTGTCAATAAGTATTGCATTTGATTCCTCAAGTGGTGTTTGGTAACAAAAATAAGACGATGAAAGACTCGGATTTGGTTTGGATTAAGTGTTGCATATAACTAAGTTGGGGTTTAAGTAAGTAAATTTAGTTTGTTGCTGCGAATTAGAGTATTTTGAAATATGGAAATAGAAGGTTTTGTTCATATATGCCTTTTGTTTCATAGAAACTAACAGAGAATTAATTGAACATATCAATTTCGATGGGTTGTTGGCATTTGGGTTTGGACAGGGACATACATTGACTGAAGAGGAAGTTGTCAATGTGCTGGCAGAGGTTTTTTTTTCATCCAAACTATACAATTGCTAGTGTAATTTATTACCAATTCTTTTAATCATTGGCTTTTTTTTTTCCCTCCTTGTTTGTGAATACTTAACCGTTGGACTGAGATATTCCCTTCTCCTTTATGGCCATCTTGATGGCTCCTTGAATTTTTTTTTAGGAATTTTATAATCTATAGGTTGTATTGTGTATATGATAATGTGGGGTCATGTGTTATTTATGCATTAGTTAAGCTACATAATTTCTGAACTTTATGCATTGTTGGAGGCTGCAGTAGTTGAAAGTTCAATTAGAATCTGATTTCTCTGGTGCTCTAGCTGGGAATAATGATGTAAATGTTTAAAGGAGAATGGTTTTGACATTTGATAGTATGGAAGGGGGGCATCCGCTAGAGAAGGTCACTAAAATGTTGCACACTTTTATTGCACTGTACAAAAATTAATGACAGACAAATTAACTTAGGATGGGAACAAAAGTACACACGCTCATGCATCCACGAGCATATGTTTATTTACAAAGCATGAAAGATATAATTTTAGTTAAACTTATAAATAATTTTTGGATGCTTTCAGGCCAAAGGAGCAAGTGTTGGTGATGTGTTTCTTGCATCTGCTTGTGCTTTCCATGATAGAAGAATACCTATACCTGTAAGCATACTGTACTTTACAGACAAAAAGGGGAAAAATGTGTTGTACTTTAGCATTTTCACTCTTCTCATGTTTGATGAAGGAGATCAGCAGTGGCTTACATGTTTATTCATTAGTTAATGATTTTATTCTATCATTTTCGTGGCATGTAATTGGGTAGTTAATGAATTAGTTCCAATCATTTGCTTGACAAGTAGGCGAGTTAACTGCAAATGTTCGTTCATTTTTGTTTTTGCATTTAAATTTTATTTACCTTGAATGTCTTCTATAGGTGGTTGATATGTATGGAATTGGTTTACGCCAGGCCTTCTCCTCTCCCAATCGTCTTAAGGAGCTTAATCTAAAGGTGATTACTATATAGTAGAGTGCTAAGAGTTATGATTATTGAACATCTCAAACCTTTCTTTACTTGCTTGATGATGTTTACAGTCATCTGAAATTAATCATATACCTTCATTGTGAACATTTACTATGATCCTGTGGAAGTAAGAAGAACTAAAACAAAAGCATTCATGTCAGTGGGAGGGATTTGGTTTATCCTAAAAGGAATGTGTCGGTATTTATTTGTGGACTGTGTTGCTCAATATGCTTTTTTCTAGATGATAATAAATTATAATCGTTTGGTGATAAGTATTTTACATTTTATTGTCTTCTACAGATATCATTTCTGTGATGATTTCTTTGGTGAAGAATCCATATTTTATGAAATGTCTGCAGGTAACTTTGATACATATTCCTACATTACTTGCATTAAATGTTTGTAGACACAACTGATGTCAATGGAGTTTCGATGGTTCTTAAAAGTTTTATTCAACATATAAAAAAAAATGGCAGTCTATGGGATGACTTGTATTAGATTTTGATCATTATGTTTACAACTCAGATTGTATTATACATTCTCCTCTGAATAAAGTATCATTCTCATATACTTGGGCATTTGTCTTCCTCTTATATATGTTGAACCTTCATATGAATAAAAGATGCTTCAAGAGCACTGTAACTTGTGAAAATTGGGTAATTTTTTTTGTGCCCAAAAAAAATTGGATAGATTAGTGATTCTTTGCTTGCTCTTTGAGATTATCAGGTCCATTTGTTGTCATTGATGAGCACTTCAATTCAATACTTCCAAATTGTATCCAGGCAATTGGCTTAATGCTCATATTCTGATTTTTACATCAGCATCAGGTAGTGTTCCAAGCTTTGATCCTTCCTATTTTTACTTCTTAATTTTCTCTGTTGTTTCATGCTGTCTTTTGATTATATCATATGGGGCTAGAAATTGTAGTTCTAATTATATCATATGGGGCTATAAATTGCTAAATCCTCATATTCTAGTTTTTACTGCAATGCCTGTAATGCCCAAGTGAGTGGGCCATAAGCCAACCTTGACTGAAAATGGCGTTTAGAACAATTATTTTTTCATTCTAAAACACTTTACTACTTTAGATAGTAAAAGCATTGAGAAAACTGATCTCTTTGGTTCCTGTAGTTGGTCGTTAAAATTGATTTTGTCATTTCTTTTAGTTGAATCAAGTCTAGTAACATTTGAAATGCATTTAATTCATGAACAAACCTGTACTATCCTTTTCTACTTTTCCATGCCAGACTTTCTAGTGTTAGTCTTTTATGCTTTAGGAATATTACTTCCTAAATAATATGCAAGAGAAAAATAGTTACCTCTTTAGTAGTCAAGGTCTCTAAAACTAGTTTTTGCTTTCTGGCCATTATAGTTGTGGCTTATTTATTTGTTTTTTATATCATTGTTATGGCTACTTGTTGCAGTATTTTTCAAATGATTGGGATGCAACCTCTAGTATACTTGTAAGTGATTTAAACATTAAGCCATTTTCATGCTCAATTATTAAAAAAGCGGTCATTGACAATTTCGGAATCAGCTCTCTTTTCTCATGTGAGCTTCTGTCATGTTCTCTTCCAGTTGAATGTTATTGGCCAATCCCTTGGTTTTCTAATAAACTGAAACTTAAATTATCATCATTGCATTTCAAGAACTTGACTTCTTGAGTGTGTGCCACACTCTACAAGACTACAATTCTCTGATGGATGCCAAAGTTCATTGTCATCATTAATATATGACAGCATAAAAATATAATATGGATAAAATCTCCTAGACGCATCAGTCTTTATGTTCTAAAATTGAATAATAATTATGTGCTTAAGTCCTTGCCAAGAATGGTGCTGGATGCTAATTAATGATTTGATTACCTGATGCAGAGGTATCGCAACAATTGATGGAGCTTTTTTGAGATGGCTAGCTGAATACTGAGTTGGGGCATAGAATTGGGTCAGTTCTATCGCAATGGTATTCTCCAAGTTTTGTGGGTAAATATTATTGTAAGTTGGGATATATGAGTTATGAAATGATGAAACAATCATCTGCATAGTTTAGGTTTTAGTGCAAGAAGATTGATAGGAAATAGATCACCAATATGCAAATTAGAGGAGATGAACCATGTGTTTGAGGCCTATTTTGCATGAATGAGTTATACCCTTTATAGTTTACCCACACCATTTTATAGTATTTATTTTGTTAAAGTACAAGTTTTTTTTTTTCATTTTGTAGAAGAGTATATCTTGTAGTACAAATGCATGCAAATGGATTTATATGGACCACTTAGGTGGCCTGCTTTTGGAGGCAAATTTGAAGGCTACAATATGAATGCATCATATATCTTGGTTAATACATTTTTTTTTTTAAATTTTGTAAAGGGCCATTTTCAGCGATTTCTAATCGCCGGTAATATTTTTTAACAACCGTAACATTATTTCTGGCGACCAAAAATTGTCGAAATTACTTATTTGTAGCGCTAATATCGCCGCAAATAGATATTTGCAACGATACATATGGTCGCAAAATTCCTCGCGTTGAACCTTAACATGGTTTAACAAACTTTTGCGGCGAACAATAATCGCTGAAAATAGTATTTTCCAGCGAATATATCAGCCATCGTAGGGATTTTTTGTGGCGTTTGTATTTACTATTTGTGGCGATTTTGTTGCACCGGAAATACATTTATTTGCAGCGATTTTTTGTAAATCGCTGGTAAAAAGCATCAGCATCCGCTTTTTGGTGTCCAATGTGCAACGACTCAAAAAACACTGCAAAAAAAAAATTTGCGGCGATTTTCTGGATTTTTGCGGCGAATTGGTAGCACTGCTAAAAGCTTTTTTCCTTGTAGTGATTATTTCACCTTGGGCCGGCTGATTTGTTGTTATTATTTGGCATGTTATATCAATAGGTTATAATCCTAGATATAAAAGTTTGTGATCAGCTTTCTCACCATTAATATAAAAACAAAGGGCAGTTAGGAAATAAAAGATGATAAAGTTGCTCGACAAAAATTTTGGAGATCAACACAATAATATTGAAACATTTTTAAAGTTGATCTATTAATTAAAGCGTCAGCTAGTGTATGCTAATTGCTTAGTTATATAGAGTATCTTTCATTTAATAAATTTAGCTATTTCTGCGCATTTCAAAGGTTTACAACTAGTACTAGTATTTATATTAGTTCTGCACATCAGAGGCTGGTATTTTTTTTTTAATGAATATTACAACTTATCCTTATGCTCTAAGTTTATCTTCAATTTTACAATAATATTTTAGAAAAAAAATCTGGTATCCTTATGCTATAAGTTTATCTTCATGAATTCCTTGCTTCGTACTTTTATCCTTATAAGAATATTAGGTTCATTAGACAAGAATAATTAGGGCGGTAAATAAACAAGACTATTCAACAATTAAGCCACTCAAGGTGCAGTATTACTACAATTCAGGAGTCAACTTTCCTTTTCTAAAATAACGGTCTGCTAGGGTTTGGAATCCTTCTTGCTCCCTAGGGTTACGTAGCATGCATGGCGGCCGTAGGTGCTTTGCTGCCTCCGGTTGGCCAGCCTAGATCCTTTGCCGACGTAATGTCTGCGGTGCTGTAGCCATTGCTGGAAATTGAAGTTGCTTTCCGTCAACCGAAAGTCATAGAAGGAGAACTTTGCTTCATGTTTTCGGCAGAAGAGATCGAGAGAACGGCTCAACCTTTTCGCTTCTCAATGGTGTTAAAACTCCTTAGGCAGAGACCATCACTTGATGCATGCCGTGAGAGCTTTCATCCGCAGTCGATGGGGCCTATCCACACTGCCGGTAGTTTTTGCCATGCAATGCCCAAGAAACGTCTTTGTTCGGATGGCATCTGAAAGTGACTTCAATAAAGCGTTATCAAGAGAGTCATGTGATGTGAATGCGATTCCCTATAGACCTTTTGCTTAGACTCCAGATTCTGATGAAGTCTTTGAATTGTCGTGTGTCCCGATTTGGATTTTTCTCCTTGGACTTCCACCCAATTTTTTTCACGAGTCTATGTTAAGATTACTCATGGCACCGATAGGGAAATACATACGGAGGGATAACTCCACAATTTGTGTGACAAGGATAGGCGGTGCAAGGGTTTGCCTCGAGATTGACTCCTCTAAGGAACCTGTCTCATATTTCTGAATAGGTAAACCTGGTTTGTAGGGAGTAGGCGGCAGGAAATCATATATGAAACTCTGCCTGCCTACTGTATTAAGTGTAAGTGCTAGGGACATAATGCTGAAACTTGTCAACATGGAAGTGATCAATAGAGGAAACAACAGGGGCGAAAAGTGTAGGTGAAAAACGGTGATCTAACAGTGGTGGAGGGGGCTGCCAATGACACTGAAGTGCCAGAAAAAACTGTGCCAAAACTTACGGAATCTAATTCGGAAAATAAAGAAACTGAAATGCAGAAGGATGCCGAGAAATTACCTGTGTAACTTGTTGCCAACAGAATCATAGGTGATCATGGAAAGGCTCTTGCAGCTTCGGGTATGGAGGACGTGCAAGACCACTAGAGAGTTAATGGGGTATCTCAGCATGCAATGTGCAGGCGGCGGCCAATGTTTTTTCGATGCTGCAGATGGTGGGCCTGGAACTTCAATGGGTCAGCATGGAATGTTGGAAGCAATTCAGTCCGTGGTTCATGAGGAGTTGCGTATGGTTCAGTTTATGGGCCAAGAGTTAGATCCCAATTTCCAAGGGGAGAGCCTGTCTGTTATTCAGGTTGTTGATCGTAGTGTCCAACAGTTCATGATTTTATCCATGAAATACTTGACAGGCCAGAGAAAGTCTCAAGATTTGGTGAACAATAATATAGCCTGAGGCCCAAGATGGGACTAAAATGGTAGAGGAGCAGTCAATCGTTGCGGTAATGGTGGAGACAATTGCCTTACCAGATTCTACTCAATCTAACAATGAAATTGAGAGAGATAGCTTCAAGGAAGACATTCATAAGGATTATTGCATTGCCTCGGAGGGACCAACTAAGTTTCAAGTGTCTTAAGAAAGACACTCTACTAGGGTAGCGATTCACCCATCTAAACTTAATTTATGATTAGTCCCACTATATTTTGGAATATTAGGGGAATTGACACTTCTCAAAAGTGATTGAAAAAATCATTAACAAGTATAGGCCTAATCTTTTAGCTTTGGCTGAGCCTTTTTTGCTGGAGGAAAAAATTCCTAATTTGTTGGGTCGGTTCAATTGTGAGTTTTTTGCAACTAATGAATTGCAAGGTGGGAAATTTTGGTTGTTGTGGAATTCGGTTGTATCCGTTCAATGGTTGACAGGTTCCAATCAACACTTGACTGTGAGAATTGAAGAAGAAGGAAAAATCTCTCTTCTTACTATTGTATATGCGAAGTGCAACCAAATTGAGAGGCAAGCACGCTCTTTGGGCGGACTTAGAGGCTACGGATAGTGGTAATCTTCCGTGGGTGATTTGCGGACACTTCAATATTATTAAAGATGATTTGGAACAAAGAGGTGGTCATTCCCAGCCTTTTGCAGCTATGGAAGATTTCAAGCAGTGTATTCAAAATTGTGGTTGGATGGATATGTGTTTCAAAGGACCAAAGATGACTTGGTGCAACGGTCAAAGCGGACTGTCTCGAAGCTGGGCAATATTAGTAGATGCTTTATTGATTTTGATTTTTTTAATTGCTTTCCTAATGCTTTTTTTCCAGGTGTTGGCTCGTACTTCATCCGACCATGCCCTGTTGGTGATTCAATTGGGTGATGATCCTTTTAGGTACGGTCCTAGCCCATTTCGATTTCAATTTATGTGGACTGATCACATAGATTTCCTCAATCTTGTGGAAGGAGTGTGGAATCGAGAGAGGCTTGGTTTTGGGCTTAGTAATTTAGCTTTTAAGTTGAAAAGGGTTAAGATGGCTCTAAAAGAGTGGAATCATAGTGTTTTTGGTAGAACCACGGTCATTATTAAAGAGCTTGAAAATCATATTGATAATCTGGCAAATCGTCTTCAAGTCTGTTTCAATGAAGAGGATGATAATGATATTTTGGCTTCTAAGCTGGAGTTATTAACCTGGATGGATAGAGAGGACACTCATCTTTCTCATATGGCCAAGAAAAGTTAGCTCAAAGGTGGGGATCAAAACACTAAGTTCTACCATTCTTACTTGAACGCCAAACATCACAAACGGTTTAAGGAAATGTGTTTGGTTGATGGTACGATTTTAAATACCCCTTTTGATATTCATAAAGCCGTTGTTGACTATTTTCAAAATTTCTTGGGTCATAGAAGTAACCGTGGTATGCCTAATTTGAGTGACTTGATCCATCCGGTTATTTCCAAAGTGGAGAATGGGGCTATTTGTAGCATTCCTACTATGAAGGATGTTAAAGATGTTCTTTTAGTATTCCTATTGATAGTAGTCTTGGTCCTGATGGTTTTGGGTCGGGTTTCTTTAAAGTCTGCTGGGATATTGTTAAAGTGGATATTTTGGAGGCCATTACTGATTTCTTCTTCTTCTTCTATTGTTTTAATTCCTAAAGTGGATAAACTTTGTGGCTTTGACAAATTTAGGCCTATTAGCCTCTATTCGGTGGTCTATAAGATTTGTGCTAAGATTATTATGAGCCGGTTGACTAATTTGCTTTCTAGGATGATTTCTCAAGAGCAATGGGCGTTTATTCCAGGTCATAGTATATTTGAGAATATTTGCCTTACCCAAGAGATGGTCCATTCTATTAATGAAAGCACTAATGGGGGCAATGTTTTGGTGAAACTTGATATGTCTAAAACTTATGATAGAGTGGATTGGAATTTCTTATTACATGTCTTGACTAGTTTTGCATTTTCTCCTTATGTTTGTGATCTTATTAAATTGTGTATTTCCTCTCTTTGGTATTCTATCATGATGAATAGCACATCTTTGGAATTTTTAAGGGAGAGCGTGGTCTGAGACAAGGAGATCCTCTATCTTCTTATTTGTTCATCATTATGCAAGAGGTGCTCTCTTGTCTTCTTAAAAAGTATTTTGCGAAGGGTAAAATTAGTCAGTTCACTCAAGCTAGAGGTACTCCTCTCATTTCCCACCTTATGTATACTGATGATATTGTTATTTTTGCTAATGGTGCTAAAAGGTATGTGAGAAATTTGATGAAAATCTTGAAGCTGTATGAAGGTGGACTGGTCAAGTTCTTAATAAGGATAAAAGTGTAATTTATTTCTCTAATAGAATTCCAGTTTCCAGAAAACATACTATTCTCCGTATAATAGGTTTTTCTGAAGGGTCATTTCGTTTTAAATATCTAGGTGTGCCTATTCTGGTTGGATGACTTAAGATTGCCCACTTTGGTGATTTGCTTGGGAAAGTTAATAAGAAAATTGCGGGGTAGAAGATGAAAATGCTTTCGGTAGGTGGGCGTATTATTCTATTGCGTCATGTTTTACCAAATATGGCCGTTCATCTTCTTGCAATGTTACATATTCCTAATGTTGTGCTCATGATGATGAATAAGATTCTTAGTTCTTTCTTTTGGGGTGAAGTTGCTAAATAAGGGAACCCATTTTTAGAAGTCTATTGTTCGAAGTATCCCGGATGTTTCAAATGGCTCTAAATGGATTATGAAAGAAGGTAATATTTCTTCCTGGTATGATAAATGGGAGAAGGGAAGCCCTCTTAGTGGCCTTTTTCCTGTGATTGATAATCCCCTGTTAAAAATCAAGGACTGTCGTATTGAAAATGGACGACATATTTTGCTTCTGGAGAGGCTAATGGGCCATCAGAAAGCTTTTGAGTTGTACAAGTTCTTGGTTAGGAGAAAAGAGGGGCAAGATGTTTTAATTTGGATGAATAATAGTCATGGGGCTTTTAACCCCAAAAATGCTTTGGATTTTATTAGGGTTAGGGCTCCTCCATTACCTTGGGCTCAGTGGATTGGGTATAATGACATTCCTAAGAAAATTGTTGACGAAAGGATTAAAAGTGTTGGCATTCCCATGGTCTCTAAATGCAATTGTTCTATTAGGGGCCAGATAGAGGATTTGAACCATGTGCTTTGTACTGGGGAGTTTGCTATATGTATTTAGAGGCTAGCTGCGACTCAACTAGGAGTGCATATGGGTGTCTTTCAAACTTGGCAGGAAGATATTAATTTTTGGTTCCGTAGGGCAGGTAAATCTACCCAGGTGTGGATTATTTTTGGTCTCCTTCCATCGATAGTTTCATGGAAGATTTGGGACAGGGGTATTAAGGCACAACACGAAAATAAGGAGGACATGGTACTGGAGTCGGTTTGGCTTGTTATTAAATTATGGCTTCGTCATATTATGGATTTGATCATGAAAGTTTCGTCCATTTCTTCCAAGGATGTTGCTATTTTAAAAAGATAGGAAATCCCTCTCCTAGAACCTAGACCTAAGAAAGTTCGTGTGGTGAGGTGTAATCGGCCCCTACAGGACTGGATTAAGCTTAATACAGACGATAGTAATTTGGCTAATCCGAGTCTAGCATGGCATCATTTGAGATGATTGTGGTCGGTTAATTACAGCTTATTATGTGGCACTGGGTTTGTGTTTTAATAATTTTGCTGAGATAAGAAGTTTGCTAAAAGGTGTCCATAGATGCTACAACTTGGGGTTTTTCTAGGGTTGAGATTGAGACCTATTCTCAAATACTCGTTAACTGGCTTATCAAGGGTGACTGTAATATCTGGTATTTAGAGGATTTCTGTATTTGGATTGCATGGAGTATAGAATAAGACATTTTTTGAGAGTGTAATGTCGTCGCTGATCTTCTCGCCAAGTGAAGTGCTGGTGGCTCTAATTTGGACTGGTCTGGTGGTCATTTTGCTGCCTAGTAAACTTAGAGGTTTTCTTCCCCTGGACAGAATTGGTCTTCGTTATTCGCGGATCTCCTAAGGACTTTCCTAGTATGCCTTATTTTTCATTGCTTTATTTGTTCCTCTAACCTCTCTTCGCATGTGTTTCATTGGCAGGTTTTTTTTTTTTGTTTTTTGCTAGAGTTGGCATTTTATTAGATAGTTTTTGGCCTAGTGTAATTTATTAAAACTATGTATTGTATTTAGGATGTCTTAGTCGTTTTGATGCCTGGGTTTGGTTTTTTTTCATTAGTAAGTATCTCCCAGGTGTTTTGTTGTAACCACGGTTTTCCTCCGCCACAAATGAGAGTTATCAATAAAATTAGGGTATCGTTCTCTTTCTAAAAAAAAAACCGCTCAAGGTGCATTCAGCCAAATTCAAGTTTAACTCAAATTCCTTTATTAAATCTATCGCTTGTGAGCACAAAATTATAATCGATTATTAAATTATACAATATGTAAAAAAACTTGGCTTGGCTACATTTAACTTTGTAAATATTTCTATATTAAAGATATTTGACCATTTGAAAATATTAGGGAAATTCATTTTCCTAATTAACTTGTCCCAAACCTTGTGTTACTTGCATCTTTAGGAATATATAAATGTTATAAGAATATCATTAAGAAACCATAGCCTGATGATTGTCAAATTTTGGATATAAAGATAAAATACGAGATAAATAATCTATTTCATTAAAATGATGTAGTTAATGAATAAAGTCGAACTTGCTCAAGTATTAAATTATTTAAATGAGCTATTCACGCTATGACAGTTTGTCAAAAATTTTTGTCCCAAAAGATGCTATTTCGTCACAAAGTAGTTTTTGGGATGCCCAAACATACAAAAGTCTATCAGATTTGAAAATTGGAGCATTCTACCTGCAAGTAGTTCTGATCATCATGTACTTCCTTCCAAAGCTAGTGGAGTTTTAGTGACCAAGAACGATGGCGGACCAGGCTGTTCAATGGAGGGTCGTCGTGTCCCCTGTAAAAGAAAAGCTCTTTAAGCAAATGCTGGATAGTCTTCTCATGTTTCTAGAAGTTCTAGCTACTTTCACTGTTGTTGTCGTGTTTCACAGGCCTGGGCAAATCCACGCAGGCAGTGTTCAGATGATCACCTACACAGTAAGAACAATGAGGGGGGATCGCAAGGTCCGTTGATCTTCCGATGTTTAAGTCAGTCGTGGACGATAGAGATGAATAGTATATAACTAGCCAAAGAACTAAGTAGTAGTGATGAATTTCTGTAATTGATTGCCTTTTTCCGCTTACTGTTGATAGTCTTATTTATGGTTACCGACCTGGCCTCCACCATAGTGGAGCATTGCATAATAGGAGATTATACACTGGTGCCATTGATTTGCCGAGCTACCTCTGTGTCCTTACCTTACCGAGCCAGTATGTGCCCAGGGTCATTGTGTGTGTTGCTCGAGTTTTGGGCCGCATTGAATGCGGCATGCTCTCTGTTTTGGGCCGCATTTAATGCGGCATGCTTTTTCTCCGGGCTGTACTGGATGCGGCTTGTTTTCCCATTACTGCCGGGTGCAGGCGTCGCAAGTCTCTTCGCAGAGTGTAGTGTTCCCTCCTTCCCAAGCTTTGTTTGTGTCCTTTGCCCGAATGCCTGCTCGTGAACGGGGCTCGTTCTGGACCTCAACGCCTAGGCCTTGACCCTGGTGTTGTTTTGTTTGCTCCAACCCATTATGGGGGGGGGGGGGTATCCGGGCTTTGGACCCCAATCCGCCCATGTGTCTACCCTGGTCCAACCCAACCTTTATGTCTGGGCTGAACCTGGGCCTTGCTTTTGACCCAATAAGGAGGGGTTTTTTCCCCTTCACAGTACCCCAGAAATTTTTAGCACATATGTGGCCAGTAAAATTGTAAAAATCTTTTTCCTCTCCTCTCTTCCTTTTTTTTTTTTTGAAAAGGTCTAAGATCTAGGTGCGCAGAAGTTTGAACTGTTGATGTCGTGGCTATTCCCTGTTGGTGTGAACCCTTCCTATTAACGTGCTCGGGTAATCATTAGCGTTGTCTTCATTAATTAAAGTTGCACCTTGGCGCGCTCATGTTTGCCCAAGTTTGGTTCGTTCCATGCACGTGCATGACAGGTAGAACGTCATTCTGCTGTTTCATCACGCGGTCTCTATTTATTTCTTCTTCTTCCTCACTCCTCCTTTTTCCTTCATCTTCATCATTTTCATTTCGACTTCCTACTTTGTCTTCTTTGAAATCTCAAGCCGCTTCAAGCTTTTACTTATGGTTCCCATGGCTTTGAAAGGTGAGAACGACCCCTGATATAAGTATTTCGCGGGAAAGGGGTGGAGCTCAATTATGACCAAGACCGATCTACCATCGAAATGCAGGGATTTCTCCCTTCCGGATGAAACTACCATGGAAATCCCCCACCCTCGTGCTACAATGGTGGACGAGGAGGGCCTGTCCACAGTGGTGGCACTTTATCCTAACATGTTTTACATTGGGTTGCGTTTGCCGATCTGCCGTCCAGTCCGTGATATTTTGGATTTCTTGCAGCTTGCTCCGGCACAACTTAACCCTAATGCTTGGCATTTGATTAGGGCCAATTGTGTGGCCTTTCGGATTGTTTTGACTGGTCTAGAGGATTAACCTAACTTAACTGTTCGGAAGTTCCTGTCAATGTATCGGATCAACCGTATTGCAGGCAATATCTGTAGCTTCCAATCCTCTTCTGCGGATAAGTGTTCTGCTTTTCTGGAGAGGAAATATTCGTCACCCAAGGAATGGCATTGACGATTCTTCCACATTAAGGGCACGGGGTGGGAGCGCCCAGAAGAAGAAGCGGAATATAACGAGTTTCCCATCCTGGCCGTTTGGGGGTAAAGCTCCAAACTCTAAATCTCTCTTTATCAAGTTATAGAAGAGAGAGGAGTTTAGGATCTCTACCATGATGTCCTCGGTGGCGGCTCACCCTTCCCTAGAGGAGACTGATTCGTTGTTGAATGATGATTATATCCAGCGCTACATTATTGCTCCCTATCGCAATCACGTGATAGGTTGGGACTTCTTGATGGACCAATCCCATCCGCCAGAAGTCAGTTGAGCGGAGCAGCCCCGAACGGAAGAAGGGGCTCCTGTAGTGCAACAACCTACACCCATCAAGATGGTCCTAGCCGTCCCCCCGCATCCAACTAAACCGAGCGTCCCATGTAAAGGAAAAAGGAGTTCTAGCAAGTAAGCTCGGATGGCAGTCCTCGCCCCCAAGCTAAAAAGAACAGGACCAAACGAGTTTCCAAGGAGAGCAATATTGAGGGAACTGCTAAGGCTAGTAGTCCTCCCCGAATGCCTATGGAGAGCAGCTCTCACCGAGCTACTTCTGATCTTGGCTTTAACCGAGCCGCTCCTGGCCTTTCCTGAGCTGCTCCACCAAGACCTACTCTTTGAGATTTCAGAATTCCTTCTTTTTGCTACACTGATTTAACAGAAGATAACTAGGTTTTGCCTTCTTCTTTTAGGTCCCACTGGGGAAGAGGAGGCAGATGTTGCCATTGACTTTTTGCTTGCCTTAGCTTTCAATCACCCAGCGTCCCGAGGTCCTGGCCCGGCAATGGGAGCTTTTCCCTCATTTGAGGAGGTTCTTATCCAAGAGGGGGTTCCTCCTTATCGCCGACTAACCCCTTTCGAGGAAATGCTTGTTGGGGTCGAGGCTTCTTTGGGGGAGCATTCGGCTAACTCCCCCCTTTTGCCCCCAGAGCTCCCTGGAGCGACTCCTCCCCATTCTGTCGAAGAGGGAGGTCCAACACCTCCTGAGCTCGTGGCATTGCACCCCGAGGAGGTTGTTATACAGCCTGAGTCTGGGGAACTTTGTTCTGAGGAGACTTTGGAAAGAGTTCCCTTTGAGGTCCCAGCCTCCTCATCGATGCCAGAAATGATTATGGAGGTGGTTCTCCCAGCAGTTCCTGAAGTTGTTCCTGATCTTCAGTCTTCTCAGCCGTTTCTTTTCTTTTCTTACACCAACTGTTTTTTTTTATTGCTAAGCCCCTTGTTTCAGGAGGATATTATTCCTCAAACCGAGTCTTTGCCTTGGCTTCATGGAGATGTTATTATAGAAGAGGTGGAGGATGGTGCCTCATCTGCGAGCGGTTCACCTTGTTTTGAGGCTGCTCAGGGCGAGAGTTTGGCCCTTGCTGAGGAGTAGTTATGTTCTCAATTTGTTCTCCTGTAGGGCCCTCAAGCTGAAGTTCTTTCAGAACGCGAGGAGGATTCTGACCTACCTCCTCCCCATACTGATGCCATGCTTGCCTTGGTGTGCTCGGAACCCCCCTTCTTCTGAGCTAGGAAGGGGCCCATGTTATAAGAAAGCTCGGTCAGAGTCCTTTGAAGCACAGGCTCATAAATTCAGGCCCTTATTTGCCAATGTAAGTAGCTTCTTTTCTTTTTCATTCTGTTGTCATTTTGGTCGTTGACATCCTACCGATGAGCTCTGTTCTTTGCCGATCAACTAGCCGAGATGGTCTCCCAAGAACGGGAGGCTCTTGAAGAAGACTTAAGGGGTCAGAGCATGCTGAACAAACTATTGAACTTGCACAGGGAAAAGTTGTAGGCTGACCTTCAGGCAGTTGAGGCGGAGAATGCATCCCTAAGGGGAGACAACGTGCTTTGCCGTGAGAAACTTAGCGCCCAGTTGAAGGAGACTAAGACGTTGGCACGCAAGATGAAGGTAATGGCACTGGAGCTCGAGCTTAAGGATAAGGAGATCCAGCTGAAAGATGTGGAGATCGAAGTGGCTAACGAGAAGATATCCTTTTTGACCGAAGATTTAGAGTCTGTGCAAAAAGAGCTTGAGGATCTTTGAGCCGAATCTGATCTTCTTTTTTCCTAGAGGGGAAGCGCTCAAGCCGAGGTTCAAAGGCTAGAGTGTGAGGTAGAGTCCGCCCAGGAGGAGTTGAGGCAAAGTAATGCGGCTTTTGAGATGTTGACCGAGGAAAAGAAGCATGCTGTCATGGCTTGATATCTCCTATTCAACAAATATGTAGGCATAATCAAGGAAGGAGATAGGACGAGGACCTGGCTCAGAAGGCTATTTCTCGCTTGCAGTCCTCTCTAGTAGCTGCTTGGCTCCGCGAGGACCTTGCTGAGTCTCAACTCGAAAGAGTCCCCGCCCTTCGTGACCAACCTTGGACATATGGGTATAAGAAAGGCCTTGAGCATCTCAGGGAGGTGATACTTGAGAACCCTGGGACCAATCTTCATACCTTGGATCTCCGAAGTCTTCGGCCGAACAAGTTTGCTTATGAGGAAATGTTGACGTGGGGCATAGACAACCTGCCTCTATCTTCCCGTGGTGCCGCTCCTAAATTATTTTAGCTTTTTTTTTTATTATTATTTGTACCTTTGAACCCATGCGGGTCTTCAATGTAGAAATTGATAATTTTTGTACATATGAATATACCTTTGGCAATTTGGATGTCTTCTCTTCTCGTTTTTTTATTGACTGCTATGCTTGTTGGTTCTCCTTTACCAATCTGTATGTTATGAGCCAATCATTGATGAGAGTCAAGTTAGCTCCTCCCTCTTCTTCTTTTTTTATGTTGCTCCTTTCCATTCGTATGGACGGCAAGCAAACACCTTTGCATGCAATATTATCGTGCTAAAACTCTTCCACTCTAAGGTAAGTAGAAGGTCCGCGTGGGACTTCTCTTGTCTGCGTTCCGAGTGGGTATTCTTGAAAGCAGATTGACCGCGCGGGACTCCTCTGTATGGGTTCCGAGCGGGTATTCTTGTAAGCAGAATGGCCGCGCGGGACTCTTTTGTATGGGTTATGAGCAGGTATTCTTGTAAGCAAAATGACCGCCGACTCTCTTTATGGGTTCTGAGCAGCAGGTATTTTTGTAAGCAGATTGATCGCGCGGGACTCCTCTGCATGGGTTTCGAGCGGGTATTCTTGTAGGCAAAATGACCGCGTGAGACTCTCTTGTCCGTGTTCCGACCGAGTATTCTTGTAAGTAGAATGACCGCGCGGGACTCTCTTTATGGGTTCTAAGCAAGCATTCTTGTAAGCAAAATGACCACGCGGGACTCTCTTTATGGGTTCTGAGCAGGTATTTTTGTAAGCAGATTGACCGCGCGGGACTCCTCTGTATGGGTTTCGAGCGGGTATTCTTGTAGGCAAAATGACCGTGTGGGACTCTCTTGTCCGCGTTCCGACTGGGTATTCTTGTAAGCAGAATGACCGCACGGGTCTCCTCTGTATGGGTTCTGAGCAGGTATTCTTGTAAGCAAAATGACTGTGCGGGACTCTCTTTATAGGTTCTGAGTAGGTATTCTTGTAAGTAGAATGACCGCGTGGGACTCCTCTATATGGGTTCCGAGCAGGTATCTCAGGAGAACCCCCCCACCTTCTTCTAACTCCATGTTGGTCCCGAGGCTACTTTATTAATCTTTTTAAAGTAGTCTAACATTAACTCTGCTATTAATACCCTGTTAAACACGTCCGTTATCGATGCCCATTAGTTTCGTATTAAACTCCGTCATTTACTTTGCGTCGGTTGGCGTTTCTATTCTTTCCAAGTTCCAAGGGACGACGGCTCTTTATGGGAGACATATGGTCGGTTGGGGAAGTCTCGAGGTAACATGGTAGGTTGGGGTGGCCTCGGGAGTTGTGGTTCCCAAGGATCCCTTGCGTCATCTCTACCTATAAATGGGGCTTTCTTGTTGTGTTTCGCTAGCCTGGGCAAATCAACGTAGGCAGCGTTCGGATGATCACCTGCACAGTAAGAACAATGAGGGGGGGCCGCGAGGTCCGTTCATCCTCCGATGCTTAAGTCAGCTGTGGGCGATAGAGATGAATAGTATATAACTAGCCAGAGAACTAAGTAGTAGTGATGAATTTCTGTAATTGATTGCCTTTTTTCGCTTACTGCTGATAGTCTTATTTATGGTTATCGACCTGGCATCCACCATAGTGGAGCGTTGCGTAACATGAGATTATACATTGGTGCCGTTGATTCATCGAGCTACCTCTATGTCCTTACCTTACCGAGCCAATATGTGCCCAGGGTCACTGTGTGTGTTGCTCGAGTCTTGGGCCACATTGAATGCGGCATGCTTTCCTCTGGGCCGCATTGAATGCGGCATGCTTTTCTTTCCGGGCCGTACTAGACGCGGCTTGTTTTCCCATTACTGTGGGGTGCAGGCGTCGCTAGTCACTTCGCAGAGTGCAGTGTTCCCTCCTTCCCAAGCTTTGTTTGTGTCCTTTGCCCTAATGCCTGTTCGTGAACAGGGCTTGTTCTGTACCTCAACGCCTGGGCCTCGACCATGGTGTTGTTTTGTTTGCTCCAACCCGGGGGGGGGTGGGGGGTGGGGGGGTATTCGGGCTTTGGACCCCAATTCGGCCCATGTCTCTACCCTGATCCAACCCAACCTTTATATCTGGGCTGAACCTGAGCCTTGCTTTTGAAAAAATTATAATAATGAGATTGAAAAAATTTCACTTGGAACCTGTCGACAACTAGTAGTCTTGAAAAATACAAACACGGTATTTTTAAAGGGAGAGAAAATATATTTACAATTGTGAATTGTGCAATCGTCGCGTAATCGCTTTAAAAAAATTGAATAAAATATGAGATTCACATAAAAAAAAAATTAATTTTGTAATGATAGACCCCACTCTTTTTCAAAACGATTACGCGACATTTACGTACTTTAAGCTTATACGTAGAATTATTGTTAAAGGAAAGGTTAGGTAAAATAATTAATAACTTCAATTATTACTTCGCTTGAGATTGATACCATCGTTGAATTGTAGTGATAATTGATATCGTCGTTTAACATTAAAGACAAAAAGTTTCTTGGAATTCAGATTACTTTAGAAACAATTGTAGTCATTTTAAACGAAAGGTTAGGAGGTAACATAATCCACCCAGTACAGATCGCCGCACCTCACTGAAGTGAAGAGTCTCCACACCGCAGTGAGCATCGGCATCCAGAGTTTTAACAATGGCGACATCCCCGATCGAAACTAGCATTTCTGTGGAAGGCGAATCCAGCCGCGCCAATTACCCGGAGCCGATACGTGAGTTCACCGAGGACGAACTCAACATCATAAAGTTGAAGTTAACGATATATGCGGGGGAAGCCAAAAAGTTAAGAGACCGTGGAAGCACTAGCTGCATCTACAGAGTCCTCCCGAGGCTCAAGGAAATCAATAGCAACCGATCGTACGAGCCCAAAATGGTCTGCATCGGGCCCTACTACTACAAACAGCGTGAACAAAAGTTCCAGATGGCCGAAGATTGCAAGAGGAAGTGCCTCGGCTCCTTTCTGGTCAAGACGACCAATCAAGAAATGCAAATCAATGCCTATATGAGCTGCTTGCAAAGAATAAGCAAACTTGAAGAGAAGATCAGAAGGTGTTATTATGAAGAGTTCGAAGTCGCCGGTATTGAATTTCTCGATATGATGGTTGTTGATGGTTGTTTTATAATAGAAATAATTAAAATTTTTGAATTCGAGAAGATAGATCGAACTTTGGACATCGACTACAGCAAATCTGATCGTGGAGCCTTGGCGTGGATGTTACCGTATTTCCACAGGCACTTTCTCCTACTTGAGAATCAGATCCCTTTTTTCGTTCTGGAAGAGATATATGCGCTTACCCATAATATTTCTGTCGACGAAAGTAGATTACAGCTGGTGTATTCTGCTATGAGATTCTTTCGGAACGGAATGAAAAGATACGATTCTATAAGAGACAACACTCAAACGGGTCGGATCCCGGTATTGCATTTGCTGGACTTGGTTCGGAGTAGTTTAATTATAGCATCCAATATCACACTGGAAAGAAACTTCCCCGTTTTTGATACTCCATTAATTCACTGCATCTCAAAGCTCCGGCTAGCGGGGATTAAGGTCAGTCCGCCGGCTTAGGAGGATCATAGCCTCCTAGAAGTGAAATTCAAGAGAGGTGTGATTGAGATGCCAAACATAGCCATCGACGACTTGATGACATGTCTGGTGCTGAACTGTGTGGCATTCGAGCAGTGCCACCAGATAAGCAAAAAGTGCTTTTCGGTTTACGCTACTTTTTTGGACTGCCTGGTGACACCAAATAGGACGTCGAGTACCCTCGCGAGCGCAATGTCATTGACAATTACCTTGGCGACGACTTCGAGATTGCGGACTTCATTAACCGTGCGGGCAAGGATTTGGTACTCGATGATTTCTATTTGGAGGAATTGTTCGAGGATGTGGACAGGCATTATCGGAATAGGTGGAAGTGGAAGTGGAAGTGGGCGAGCTTCGAGCGGGAGTATTTTGACAAGCCGTGGTTGCTTCTGTCGGCAGCGGGTGGCATTTTGTTAGTAGTGGCAACGTCAATCCAGGCCGTAATGGGCATCGTAGCTTACAAGTATAAAAATTGCTAGCCTAGCTACCAATTAGGTAATTAATTAGGTTATAATTATTTCTCTCGAGTATTATGATGACTCGATATCATGGTTTTAGAAAGTTTGCTCATCAATCGCTACTTTTAGAGATATGATATTATCAGTCGTCGACTTTGGTTTGATGGGGTGTTTAGAATGTATTATTTTTTATATGAAATTATTATTTACTTTTTCTTTTCGACTTTTCAAATTGTCCACAAAATCTATATATCATTATATATATAGTAAAGGTAGACATTTGGATATGCATAAGCCAATCAAACTCGGGAAGAGAACACAAAACCAACTCAATAGGACTAAATTTCATTTTAAGAGACAAATAAAAAAAATTACTCTAGAATTAATATTTGATTTTTTTAGCAATTCTTTAACTATAGGAAGATGACTTTAACTTGGTCGGATTTTTTTTTATCTAACTTATTTATGAGATTCAGGACTTTAACTTATTTAAATATTTGCGTGACAAATCAAAGATGATTCAAAGAAATTTTGTGGACATGATAAATTCAAGGAAATCATCCCTTATTTGACGTCTGTCTCTTTTTATTCTACTCTCCTCTCATTGTTTTATTTTATTTATTTTTTCTTACATTGAATTTCATTAAATATATATATCCCGTTGAACGCAGCCAATATCTCAAATACTCTATTCCAATATTCACGGAGGGGGAGAAAATAATCCCTTGTTTGTTTGTCTTTTCTCAAATCTAATCAATTATTCGAGGGCATACGGTGTGAGTGGAGACCAACTCATTGGCATTAATATGCAGGCCACTCATTAGTTAGATAGATCAGTATCTTAATTTCATTTAATAAATTTAGCTATTTATACGCATGGCGGAGATTTACAACTAGAATTTTATTATAATTTTGCACATAAGAGGCTGATATGAGTTTCTTACAAGTGTTAATTATGATCAATATTTACAACTTGTAAAACTTTGTCTAGACTCTCACAAGTTTGTATAAACTTGAATAACTTCAAAAATATTTTTACATGAAATTTCTAATTTAATATTTTAAAATATTAGAAGAAATCATGTTCCTTAAACTAAATGTTTTAACTGCATTCTTCTGAATATAATCATTAAGTAAATATAAATTTAATAAAAATATTAGTGAAAAGTCATTATTTGTTTATCAAAATTTATATATAAGGTTATAAAATAAACCTATTTTATCAAAATGAAGTAGCTTATATGGAAGCATACCTCTTTTTTACATTCCACCGTGCCTTTTGGATTTCCACAGCGGAAAAGATCCTCCCTATAATATGTATTAGCCAGTTTTGGCTTGCTTAATTAGTTTTATTAAAATTTGTGAGATAGCAGTACTTAATTTTCTATGAATGAATCAATCTTGTTGAGAAAAAAAAAAATGAAATAGCTTATGAATAAACTCAAACTGGAACAAATAGCTTAATTATGAATAAACTCGATAATATGGTCAAGCTTAACTTGTGCTAGAATAAAAATCTAACCAATAAGACTTGACCACACATTCCTCTTTCAAATTCAACTCATTTACATTCTTAATTAAAAGAAACACATTAAGACACAAAGGAATGTCACAAAAGGATTCCACACACTAATGTGGCACACTGCTCGTCTCTCCCTATTTTTTTTTTCTCTTTCTTTCTCCCCCTCCCCCCATGGCTGCCCCCTTGCCCTCTCCCCTTGCCCTCTCTCGCTCTCCAGCTTGCTGGCCATTGTGGTCCGGAACCACTTCAAGGTGGGCAGAAGAAGTCGGCGGTCCAAGCGGCACAGCCGGCGTGGAACTCACGGCAGCTCATCGTACACATTGGTGTACATTTCACACACTATGTGCATGGCCGCCACTTGATGGTTGGGGTGGTGGATCCAAGCCGACAGCTTGCGTGGTCGACTGTCGCCTTCCTTTGGCCATTTGTGGTGGTCGGGAAGCATCACAAGAGGGAGAAAGGAGGAGGAGGGGAGAGGCACGAGTAGAGGGGAGAAAGAGAGATAGAAAGAAAAAAAGAACGAAAGAAAGAAGAAAGACATGGCACACTACACATTAATGTGTGGGATCATTTAGTTGGATCCTTTCGTGCCTCTTGTAGTTTTTACATGTGAAGTCTGTCCATGACACCGCTCACCAAAGAGCTAGAGAAAAATTTTCAACTTTACAATATTGTATACTAGCCAGCCATGTCCTTGTCTGTTTGTCAAAATTTTTATATAAATTTATAAGTCAATCCATTTATATATCAAAATGAAACTCATGAATAAGGTCAAACTCTCTCGAATCGTGAACGAGTTGTACGTGAATATAAAATTTAACTTGATAAAATTAAGAGAAATTCTATTTACAATTCTCGAGTAGAGATTGCATGTGCAAACTTTTCAATAAATGAAAAAAAGTACCATTTTGAGAAGGATATTATTGTAATTTTAAAAAATTTTAAAGTTAAAATTGACTAGATTTGCATGAATAATCTCTAAATATAGACTGTACGTAGCATTGCTCTAAAATTAAATGAACAAAATTACTTGATCAGTTATTTCTTCTTCAAACTCGACTCGTTTATCACCTTAATTAAAATAATGGTAATTTTGGACATTATGGAGCAAAAAGTATACTTCAAATCTACGGAAAGTAGCGGCTTTTATGAAAGTGGTGGCAATGAGCTGGTGGATTGATTTATTTGAGATAGCTGGGAAGAGGAGAGGATCATTTTTCCGGGACCCATTCATTGTCTGAGTAGTCAGATTTGTTGCCTTGAAAAATACAAAAAGCTAGACACGAAGGCTTTTGGTGAATAAAAGCAAAATTATAATTTCTTCAGCAGAAGGTCTCAAATAATCCTATCATTTGTTGGACTTCTTTTAACCTGCTCTGCTTTCGTTGAAATATTTGTGAATAGGAGAAAATATTCCAGGCTCAAATGACCGAGCCCAGCTTATGAAAGGTCCTTACTAGAATATAAATAAGAAAGAAAGGGGAAGAAGAGATAAAGATGAGACAAAAAGAGGACAAAAAAAAAGAGAATTAAAAAAGAAGGAAGGGACAGAAAAGAATAGAAAAATGAGAAATGAGTGAATGCAAGTCATATACGCCAACGAGGAGTGAGAGAAAGCTGTCATCCCTCACGACTCTCAATACAAGGGATTAGATCGGAAGAGAAATGGATTCTTTGATTCGACTTCGACTTCTTCTTCTTCAGCTTCTTCAACCTTGCGACAAGAGCTCCAACGAGAATATCTCATCCAACAAATAGATCTCAAACTCTCATTGTACAGTGATACGTGAGAGGCTATGAGAGAGTGTAAAATACTCATGTTACAATGGATTTCCCCTACCCCCTCCCCAAACGTACGTGGACGTAGGCATTATGTTGTACAACATAAATTCATGTCTTAGTCTCTATTTGTTTTTCCTATTTTTATTTTCCATCTACAGTTATAGATGTACGCATAGATATCGTATAGACGCACCAAACTACTGTCAGGGGCTCTAAGCCACACCGATCAAAGCCTGAGTCATCGTAGTGGGCCGGGAATGACTCTTTCTCCCCTTTCGGCCTATTGTGTAATTTTTTTCGGTATTAACAATATGTGTCATTCATACAATTTAGGAATAATACAATAATTATTAGTTACGATAATTTCAAATTATATGTTACCATTTTGTATTATATATTTGTCGAATAAGAGAGTATATTAATATAATGAGTGATCTCTTAAATAAATTTGTAGTATTTGTTTTTTTATCTTAATCTCCTTTATAAGCCTTAATTTATAAGGAAATCCATGTTAATATATAGCAAATGATTGAACAGTTGATTGATTTTGCTAGTAAACTATGTTTATTAATTAATTGGAAGGTCAAAGATTTCTCGAAGCGTACCTAAAAAGAAGATCTAGATCAATGTCCCGAAAAAATATTCTAATTTATCCCGTTACCTGTTGGACTAATTACGCAAGTAAGACCGAATAATATGAATCGATCGAGATAGTCATATGCACTAAGCTTAACTTTATAATTTGAGAAGATTATTATAATTTATTAATGGCTAAAATCTCCGGCTGGAAGTATATATGTGTACGTGTGTGTGTGTGAAGTATATTAGAACTTCGAATCTCTATCCCCATGCAAGCAAAGCTGTAAAAACAATAAGAATTGGATATTATAACTTAGAATGATAAGAATAGAAAATATAAATGAGTTGTTGTTAAATATATGTATGGGTGACAATTTGTGCCGTGTCATTCATATAATTTCATGTGTTAGGTTATTTAGGTTCATATAATGAAAGAGCCAACTCTAACTAGACTCAAATAAAAAGGTGAGTCATTTGAAAGTATGTGTCATTCGGATTTGTGCCAGGCTAACGTATTTTTCTTAGAGCATGTTTAGATAATGAGATGATATGAGAATTCTATAAATAATAGTGTAATGATTTTAGTTAAGATATCTTATTGAGTTTTGAAAAATGAGAGTGAAAACTTAAGTTAAATAAAAACATTATGGAGGTATTATAAAGGTAAAATATTATTAAAATAAAATTTTCTTAACTATTTTGGTTTTGAAATTTGGAAAAATTGTTATATTATTTTTTGTGTTTTGTTTCTAAGTTTGAGAAGGTTGTATTAATGATTAAGTAATAATTAAATGAAAAATTTGAAAATTTGAAATTGAAAAGCATTTGTATTTGAGTGATATTTGGGAAGGAAATTATGAGAGAAGTTTTGAGACAAGATAAGATTATCTCACTTTATAAACAAACCCTTAGTTATCATTCTTTTACATACACTTTCCAATCAATCTATTTAAAAATATAATTATATATAATATGCTTTAAGTTGTTACAACACATGGAAAAAAGATCTCATTTTTATATTAGCACTGGCTAATTAATAAATAATTGAAGTGTTAGAAATACTAGATCAGAATGTACAGCGGAAGCGATATTATAATTTTTAATTCAACTTTCTCAATTTTTTACAGAAAATTTAATAAATAATTCAACTTTTTCAAATATCATAACAATAATAAAAATAAAAAATAAGATTCTAATAATATTTTATTTAATATTCAATTTTTATTTCAATTCATCTTATCTCAACTCTGAATCTAGACCTACCATAATTACTTCTAACTAATGTGAGAATGTACTTTTTGGTCACTAATTTAAACGAAAGGTTGGGGAACATAATCTAAAACTTTAATTATCACGTCGCCGGACACGTACATTGATATCCTTGCGACCAGTCTTGCATCACTTTTGAAATCTGGATTACTTTACAAACAATTGTAGACTGCAGTCATTTCAAACGAATGATTTGGAAGCATATATAACTCAAAAACTTAAATTATCAGTGCGTATATTTTCTACTTTTAAGTGGGTCCTCATGTCTTGCATCTTCCAACAGTAGTAGTTCAAGAAAAGAAGATCATGAGACGACGGTGAAATAAAAGGAAAAACCATGCATGATGGTGAATTGACGTTGGGACCATGGGTTTGTTTTCGTATCCCCGTTCTAGGGTTTATGGAACGTATAATATTAGAAAAATTCTATTATCAAGTCGGTATATAGAATATTTTTAACTTTTATGTGACCATCAACACTGTAACGCCCCGGTCCCCGAGGGGTCGGAGGGTTACTCCTTGTCACTCAAAATCATTTTTCAACCATATAGTTATAGACTCAAATCTTCAATATTTTCAATAACAGATACAACTCACTGTTTCAGATCAACTATTCCAATAAGATTATTTAAATGTCACAAAAGTCTCAAAATAAACCTATCAACTTTCCAAGATACCATGTCAGCAGAGCAAAACAGAACTACCGGAATAAATCTCTAATAACCAAAATATCATCTTTGTACTTTATCCAATATACTCAAATAGTCTTATACACGATTTCTAGTCTTGATCCCAGCTGTACCCTCCAAAATCATTTGAAAAATGTTATGGAGATAAGGGGAGAGTTATCAACAACTCAGTAAGCAAAGAACATATACTAGTATGTAAACATGAGCCTTTTCATAAAGTTCGGTATGCATAAACAAAAAATTTTATTTTCATATACAGGTCTCAAAGACATGTTATCAGAAAATCAGAACGACTTTTGCATCTTTTAATACCTAAAGACCAATCATCTAGAGTTAAGAGAGATGCAGAGGGAAGAGTGTAGCCCACAAAGTCTAGTGAAGTATGATGCAGAAAAACTTAGGGTGCCAATCGCTAAGTTTTTTATTAGGTGTGAATTGCTTTTTAGGCAAGTGTAGAACGAAGGGTTTGTTGAGTTCATGGCTGATTTAGAGTCTCAATTTATTTTGCCATCACGAATCACTTTAAAAAGGAATTGTATTAAGCTATATAACGAAGAGAAGATACAACTAAAACAATTGTTTGATGGTTAAAGAATCTGTCTAACCACTGATACCTGGACATCGATGCAAAATATGAACTACATGTGCATTACTGCACATTTTATTGATTGCAACTGAAAATTGCACAAAAAAATAATAAAGTTTTGCCAAATTCCCAACCATAGGGGCGAAACTATTGTGAGGGTATTAGACTTGGGTTTGCATGATTGAGAGATTAATAAGATCTTGACCATCACAGTTGATAACACCTCCTCTAATGATGTTGCTGTTGATTACATGAGGAGGAGAATAAAGGATAGTGATTGTACCATATTGGGTGGTGAGTTTCTTCATATGTGGTGTGCTGCTCAAATATTGAATTTGATTGTTATGGACAGTTTGAGAGATGTTTATGAGTTTGTAACAAGGATTAGAGATGCCGTCAGCTATATGAAGTCTTCACCGTCAAGGTTTGCCAAGTTCAAGGCTTGTGTGGTAAAGGAAAATATTAGTGGAAGGATGATTTGCTTGAATGTTCCTACTAGATGGAACTCCATATATTTGATGTTGAGTACCGCTGAAAAACACAAACAAGCCTTTGAACACTATTATATATGTGTGGATAGTGGATTCGTGAACCCCACTGTTGATGATTGGAAAAAAGCACATATTTTTGTAGAGTTGCTAAAAATATTTTATGATGTTACATTGAACATTTCTGGTTCTTTGTATGTGACGGCTAATGTATATTTCTAAGAACTCTACACAATTGAAGATACATTAAATGATATATGTGTAATAGTCATGATATTATCACTAGGACCATGGGCATAAATATGAAAAGTAAGTATGAAAAGTACTGGGGTAGCACAGATAGGTTCAACTTGATGATATATGTTGCTTTTGTACTTGATCCACGATATAAAATGATAGGGATGAAGTTTTGGTTGAAACAATGCAAAGAGGATGAGTTGACGGATATGATAGAGGCCAAGGTTAAACTCTTGTTAAGCCGTTTGATTGAGCAGTATAACAAATTTTGTGTAGGTAGTGGGGGGAATTCTAATATGGCTTAAGGGAGGCCAATCACTACTTCTACTTTTACTACTACCTCGATTAAATTTGATATTAACTTAGAGAAATACCTTCAGGAGCAAGGGTTTATGGAGTTTAGATCAGAACTAGAGAGGTATTTGTCAGAGGGGTGTGCACAAAAATACCCAATTTTTATATTTTGGATTGGTGGAGATGCCACCAATTATCCTGTTTTTGCTGAGGTAGCATGTGATGTGTTAGCCACCCCTATTTCCACTGTTGCCTCGGAGTTCGCATTTCGTACTGGATGACGTATTTTGGATCTTTTTAGGAGTTCATTGTCTCCAAAGACTGTCAAAGCCCTCATTGGCATTCAAATTTAGTTAAGGACCAAACCTGTCGATATACGGGAGTTGGAAGAATATGTACAGTCGTTGGACCTTAAAGGTAAGTTTGAAACTTGAAATATTTTTTTAATATCTATTTATCTCGGTTTAATATTTATCTATCTTGATTTGAAAATAAGGTTCTGATCTGAATATATCCAAATTCTCAAATCGAAATCCCGATTAACACCCCTAGACCACACGTTCCTTTTCCAAATTCGACTCATTTACATCCTTAATTAAAATAATGATAACTTCGTGAAGGCGGTGGAAAGGAGGTGGATTGATTTTCTATAGATCTTATCCGAGGCTGTTGGGAAGAGGAGAGGGACGTAACATTAACGTCATCTTTAATTCCCTGGGACCCGTTCATAACTTCATTGTCCGGTAAGAAGGTGCTGTTTGAAGAATGAGATCATGAGAGGAGGTAGTTTTGAATATAAGTTAAAAGTTTAATATTTTTATTTTAAAATTTAAAAAAATTAAATTATTTATTATATTTTATATAAAAATTTAAAAATATTATAATAATAAGAGAAATAATTTCACCCTCCAAATAGAACTGTCGGCCAGTTGTCTTGAAACATACAAGCAGGTACCTTGAAAGCAGATGCGGACCTAGTTGATTCTTGGGAGTTGGGGGCAAGATTTGTCCAAAATTTTCAAAACCATGCTTTAGTATATGGTTTTCCTCCAAAAAAATAAAAAATAAAATAAAAAAAATAAAAATAAAAATTTAAAAATATGCTTTAATACTGGTTTGATTATTAAAAATAAACTATTTCATCTTATCTTATTTTATATAATTATTATAATTTTTTAAATTTTTATATAAAATATAATAAATAATTTAATTTTTTCAAATTTTAAAATAAAAATAATATTATAATAATATTATAATTAATTTTTAATAAAACGTCTCATGTCAACTACATAATCAAACGAGGCCTTCGTATATAAATTTTTTTAAAAATATTAGATAATCAGCCAAACGTTCAAAAATATCATTTAGATGAGATGAATTAGATATCTATGTTTCTTTACTTTTTTGATAAATTTTTCAGAGTACAAACAATTGTAGTCATTTTAAACGAAAGGTTGGGAGGTAACATAATCCACCCAGTACAGATCGCCGCACCTCCCTGAAGTGAAGAGTCTCCACACCGCAGTGAACATCGGCATTTAGAGTTTCAAGAGCGCCAAGATCCATGGAAATTACAACTTCTGTGGAAGGCGAATCCAGCCGCGCCAATTACCCGGAGCCGATACGTGAGTTCCTCGAGGAGGAACGCAACACCATAAAGGAGATATTAACGATATTCGCGGGGGAAGCCAAAAAGTTAAGAGACCGTGGACGCACTAGCTGCATCTACAGAGTCCTCCCGAGGCTCAAGGAAATCAATAGCAACCGATCGTACGAACCCAACATGGTCAGCATCGGGCCCTACTACTACAAACAGCGTGAAGAAAAGTTCCCGATGGCCGAAGATTGCAAGAGGAAGTGCCTCGGCTCCTTGCTGGTCAAGACGACAGATGAAGAAGTGCAAATCAATACCTATATGAGCTGCTTGCAAAGAATAAGCGAACTTGAAGAGATGATCAGAAAGTGTTATTCTGAAGAGTTCGAAGTCGCCGGTTTTGAATTTCTCGAAATGATGGTTGTTGATGCTTGTTTTATAATAGAAATATTTGAAACGTTTGAATCCATGAAGATAGGTCGAATTTTCGAAATCCACTCCAGCGAATCTGATCGTGGAGCCTTCGCGTGGATGGTACCGTATTTCTACAGGGACTTTCTCCTGCTTGAGAATCAGATCCCTTTTTTCGTTCTGGAAGAGATATCTGCGCTTACCCATAATATTTCTGTCGAGGAAAGTACATCCTGGCTGAAGGTTACTGCTTTGGGATTCTTTCAGAACGGAATGAAAAGATTCAATTCTATAAGATACAACCCTAAAATGGATGGGATCCCGGTATTGCATTTGCTGGACTTGGTTCGGAGGAGTTTAATTGTAGCATCCAATACCACACTGCAAAGATCAGAATACTTAGTTTTCGATACTCCATTCATTCAGTGCATCTCGAAGCTCCGGCTAGCGGGGATTAAGGTCAGTCCGGCTAAGTAGGCTCTTAGCCTTCTAGAAGTGAAATTCAAGAGAGGTATGATTGAGATGCCAAACATAGCCATCGACGACTTGATGAGATGTGTGTTGCTGAACTGTGTGGCATTCGAGCAGTGCCACCAGAGAAGCAAAAAGTACTTTACGGTTTACGCTACTTTTTTGGACTGCCTGGTGAATACCAAAGAGGACGTCGAGTACCTTCGCGAGCGCAATGTCATTGACAATTACCTTGGCGAAGACTTGGAGATTGCGGACTTCATTAACCGTGCGGGTAAGGATTTGGTACTCGATAATTTCTATTTGGGGGAATTGTTCGAGGATGTGGACAGGCATTATCGGAGTAGCTGGAAGTGGAAGTGGGCGATCTTCGAGCGGGAGTATTTTGACAAGCCGTGGTTGCTTCTGTCGGCAGCGGGTGGCATTTTGCTAGTAGTGGCAACGTTAATCCAGGCCGTAATGGCCATCTTAACTTACAAGTATAAAAATTGCTAGCCTAGCTACCAATTAGGTAATTAATTAGGCCGTTATAATTATTTCTCTCGATCGAGTCGTATTATGATGACTCGATATCATGGTTTTAGAGAGTTTGATCATCAATCGCTAATTTTAGCGAGATGATATTACCAGTCGACTTTGGTTTGATGGGGTAACTGTTTAGCATGTATTATTTTTTATATGAAATTATTATTTAGTTTTTCTTTTCGACTTTTTCAAATTGTCCACAAAATCCATATATCATTATATATAGTGAAGGTAGAGATTTAGATATGCATGAGCCAATCAAACTCGAGAAGAGAAACACAAAACCAACTCAATGGGACTAAACTTCATTTTAAGAGACAAATAAAAAAAAAAAATACTCTAGAATTAATAATATTGTTTCTTTTAGCATAGTTTCTATAAAAAATAGATTATAGGATAAATGTATTTGATTTTCTTAGCATGCAATTCTTTAACTATAGGAAGATGACTTTAGCTTGGTCGGATATTTTCTTTTTCTAACTTATTTATGAGATTCAGGATTTTGTCAAGTCAGTGTCTATACTAACTTAGTTCTTGTTTAAATATTTGGTTTGCTGGAATTATCTTGTTTCCTTGTTTTTTCCTATTTAGAAAATGAAAAGAGATCATTTAATTTTATCTGTCAGTTGGTACATACTCTGGTACTCCTTGATCATTTATTGATTGGTGATGAGATTTGGATTCTGTTTGTGGATTAAATCTCTGCATATCAAACATTTCACTAAGGGAAGACCCATCAATTATGTTTATGCATTGCTGATAATTTCAGAAAAAAAGATCATTGCTTGGAGATGATAGTTGTTCATGTAAAACGTTTTCAATTCTACTGTCTTGATGCAGAGTAGCCAGCCTGAAGTTGCAATTATCCTACTCATTATATATAGTTGCTTTTTCAAAATGACTGTCCTAATGAGATGGCCTACCACCAAACCAAAGGGAATTTGGAGATCAAAACGCTAATATTGACACATTTTTAAAAATTATTTTTATCATTAAATAAATTTAGCTATTTATACGCATGGCGCAGATTTACAACTAGAATTTTATTATAGTTTTGCACATAAGAGGCTGATATGAGTTTCTTACAAGCGTTTATGATCAATAGTTACAACTATGCGCGCACTAATCTTCAGCAAGGGAAGCTTGTGATGATTTTTTAACATCTTATGCGCTCTATGTTTATCTTCATGTCCTTGCTTCGTGACTTTATACATATAAGAATATGTTATTATACATATATAAAGTTAATAAAAATATTATTGAAAAGTCATTATTTGTTTATCAAAATTTATATATAAGGTTATAAAATAAACCTATTTTTATCAAAATGAAGTAGATTATATGGAAGCATACCTCTTTTTTACATTCCACCGTGCCTTTTGGATTTCCACAGCGGAAAAGATCCTCCCTATAATATGTATTAGCCAGTTTTGGCTTGCTTAATTAGTTTTATTAAATTTTGTGAGATAGTAGTTTTTCTATGAATGAATCAATCTTGTTGAGAAAAAAAAAAAAAATGAAGTAGCTTATGAATAAACTCAAACTCGAACAAATAGCTTAATTATGAATAAACTCGATAAAATGGTCAATCTTAACTTGTGCTAGAATAAAAATCAAACCAATAAGACTTGACCACACATTTCTCTTTCAAATTCAACTCATTTACACCCTTAATTAAAAGAAAAAATTTCATCTTATCTCACCTTATCTCATCTCATCATTACTACTTTTTCAAAATTTTATATAAAATATAATAAACAATTCAACTTTTTCAATCTCAATTCAACTTTTTCAAATCCCAAAACAATAATAATATTAAAAAATAATATTTTATTCAATTTTTAACTTTCATCTCAAACTAAAAATTTTCATCTCAACATCAAAACCTAACCTTAACACAAAGGAATTTCACAAAGGGATTCCACACACTAATGTGGTACACTGCTCGTCTCCCCCTATTTTTTTTCTCGTTCTTTCTCACCCTCCCCCTGTGGCCACCACCCCTGCCCTCTCCTCGTGCCCTCTCTCTCTCCTTGCTGGCCATTGTGGTCAGGGACCACTTCAAGGTCGGTAGAAGATCGATGCTACTGGTCCAGCGGCATCGTCGATGTGGAACTCACGGCAGCTCGTTGTACACATTGGTGTACATTTCACACACTATGTGCGTGGTTGACCACTGCATGGCCGTCGCTAGATGGTCGGGGTGGTGGATCTGAGCTGACAGCTTGCGTGGTCAGCTGTCGTCGCCCTTTGGCCGTTTGTGATGGTTGGGAAGCATCTCGAGAGGGAGAAAGGGGGAGGAGGGAAGAGGCACAAAAAAAAAAAAGGAGACATGGTGCACTGCTCATCAGTGTGCGAAGTCTATCCATGACACTGCTCACCAAAGAGCCAGAGAAAAATTTTCAACTTTTGGATATTGTATACCGGCCAGCCATGTAATTGTCAGTTTGTCAAAATTTTTATATAAATTTATAAATAAATCTATTTATATATCAAAATGAAACTCATGAATATGGTCAAACTCTCTCGAATCGTGAACGAGTTGTACGTGAATATAAAATTTAACTTGATAAAATTAAGAGATATTCTATTTACAATCTCTGAGTAGGGACTGTAGTGCAAACCTTTCAATAAATAGAAAAAAGTATCATTTTGAGAAGGATATTATTATAATTTTAAAAAATTTTAAAGACAAAATTGATTAGACTTACATGAATAATCTCTAAATAAAAACTATACGTAGGATTGCTCTAAAATTAAATGAACAAAATTACTTGATCAGTTATTTCTTCTTCAAACTCGACTCGTTTATCGCCTTACTTAAAATAATGGTAATTTTGGACATTATGGAGCAAAAAGTATACCTCAATTCTAAGGAAAGTAGCAGCTTTTATGGAAGTGGTGGAAATGAGGTGGATTGATTTATTCGAGAGAGCTGGGAAGAGGAGAGGATCATTTTTCCCGGGACCCATTCATTGTCTGAGTAGTCAGATTTGTTGCCTTCAAAAATACAAAAAGCTAGACATGGAGGCTTTTGGTGAATAAAAGCAAAATTATAATTTCTTCAGCAGAAGGTCTCAAATAATACTATCATTTGTTGGACTTCTTTTGACCTGCCCTGCTTTCGTTGAAATATATGTGAATAGGTGAAAATATTCCAGGCTCAAATGACCAAGCCCAGCTTATGAAAGGTCCTTACTAGAATATAAATAAGAAGAAAGGGAAAGAAGAGATAAAGATGAGACAAAAAGAGGATAAAGAAAAAGAGAATTAAAGGGAAAGAAGGAAGAGCAGAAAATAATAGAAAAATGAGAAATGAGAGAATGCAAGTCATATACGCCAATGAGGTGTGAGATAAAGCTGTCATCCCTCACGACTCTCAATGCAAGGGATAAAAAGGGATCAGATCAGAAGAGAAATGAATTCTCTGATTCGATTTCGACTTCTTCTTCTTCTTTAACTTCTTCAACCTTGCGACAAGAACTCCGAAGAGAATATCTCATCTAACAAATAGATATCAAACTCCCATTGTATAGTGATAAGTGAGAGGCTATGAGAGATTGTAAAATACTCATGTTATAGTGAATTTTTCCTCTCCAAATATACATGGATGTAGACATTATGCTGAACAACATAAATCCATGTCTCATTCTCCATTTATTTTTCCTAATTTTATTTTCCATCTACAGTTATAGATGTACGCACCGACATCATACATCCGCATCGGACTACTGTCAGGGGCTCTAAACCACACCGATCGAAGCCGAAGTCATCGCAGTGAGCCGAGAATGACTCTTTCTCTCATTCCGCCCTATTGTGCGATTTGTTCGGTATTAACAATATATATGTGTCAATCATACAATTAAGGAATAATACAATAATTATTAATTAGTCAGGATAATTTCAAATTATATGTTACCATTTTATATTATATATATATTTGTCGAATAGGAGAGTACATTAATATAATGAGTGATCTCTTAAATAAATTTGTAGTATTTGTTTTTTATCTGAATCTCCTTTATAAGCCTTAATTTATCAGGCAATCCATGTTAATATATAACAAATGATTGAACAGTTGATTGATTGGAAGGTCAAAGATTTCTCGAAGCGTACCTAAGAAGAAGATCTAGATCAATGTTTCGAAAAATTATTCTAATTTATCCCGTTACCTGTTCGACTAATTAGGCAAGTAAGACCGAATAATATGAATCGATCGAGATAGTCATATGCACTAAGCTTAACTTTATAATTTGAGAAGAGTATTATAATTTATTAATGGCTAAAATTAAATATCAAATATTGGCAAAAATCTCCCGCTGGAAGTAAGAAATATCATCCTTAGTACTCCCAAGCCTTATTACACATGAACTGCATGTATATATATATATACGACTTGTTATATAAATATATATATAAATAAATAAATATGTGGGTGGGTGGGTGCGCGCGCTCGCGCGCGCTCGTGTGAAATGTATAGGCTTCATTCGTTTTATAGTCTCTAATCTCTATCCCCATGCACGCAAAGCTGTAAAAACAATAAGAATTGCATATTATAACTTAGAATGATAAGGGTAGAAAATATAAATGAATTGTTGTTAAATCATCACTATCTCAAAGTTTAATAGGATGATCTATACGTATGGGTGACAGTTCGTGCCGTGTCATTCATATAATTTGTGTTAGGTTATTTAGGTTCATATAATGAAAAAGCCAACTCTAACTAGACTTAAATAAAGAGGTGAGTCATTTGGGGGTATGTGTCATTCGGATTTGTGTCAGGCTAGCGTATTTTTCTTAGAGCATGTTTAGATAATGAGATGATATGAGAATTCTGTAAATAATAATGTAATGATTTTAGTTAAGATATATTATTGAGTTTTGAAAAATGAGAATGAAAACTTAACTTAAATAAAAACATTATGAAGGTATTATAAAGGTAAAATATTATTAGAATATAATTTTCTTAACTATTTTGGTTTTGAAATTTAAAGTTGTAATATTATTTTTTGTGTTTTGTTTTGAAGTTTGAGAAGGTTGTATTAATGATTAAGTAATAATTAAATGAAAAAGTTAAAAATTTAAAATTTAAAATTAGAAAGGAAATTATGAGAGAAGTTTTGAGACGAGATAAGATTATCTCACTTTATAAACAAACCCTTAGTTATCATTCTTTTACATACATTTTCCAATCAATCTATTTAAAAATATAATTATATGTAATATGCTTTAAGTTGTTACAACATATGGCAAAAAGATCTCATTTTTATATTAGCACTCGCTGATTAATAAATAATTGAAATGTTAGAAATACTAGATTAGAATATACAGCAAAGGCAATATTACAACTTTTAATTCAACTTTTCTAAATTTCTACAGAAAATTTAATAAATAATTCAACCTTTTCAAATATCAAAACAATAATAAAATTAAAAAATAAAATTCTAACAATATTTTATTTAATATTCAACTTTTATTTCAATTCAACTTATTTTAACTCATTATCTAGACCTACCATAATTACTTTTAACTAATATGAGAATGAGGTCTATTTCCTATAAAAAAAAAAAAAATCCAAAAAAAAAATGAGAATGTACTTTTTGGTCACTTTAAACGACAGGTTAGTGAACATAATCTAAAACTTTAATTATTATGTCGCCTGACACGTACATTGATATCCTTGCGACCAGTCTTGCGTCACTTTTGAAATCCGGGTTACTTTACAAGCAAGGATTTTGCTACACAATGTCTATTATATTCTACGTTCTATATTTTTTTAAATCTTTAAATTTTTTAATATTTTAATTTTTTTTAAAGTTTATTCTTTTTAAACTATTTCAAATTTTTTATTCACTATTCATATAAAAAAATTTGATAAAAGAAAAAAATTAAAAAAAATAATAGAGTGTAAAGTGTAAATGAATAATAAAAAATTACGAAAATTTTTTGTACAAACAATTGTAGACTGCAGTCATTTCAAACGACTGATTTGGAAGCATATATAATTCAAAACTTAAATTATCAGTACGTATATTTTCTAGTTTTAAGTGGGTCCTCATGTCTTGCATCTTCCAACAGTAGTAGTTCAAGAACAGAAGATCATGAGACGACGGTGAAATAAAAGGAAAAACCATGCATGATGGTGAATTGACGTTGGGACCATGGGTTTGTTTTCATATCCCCGTTCTAGGGTTTATGGAACGTACAATATTAGAAAAATTCTATTATCAAGTCGGTATATAGAATATTTTTAACTTTTATTTGACCATCAACACTGTAATGCCCCGGTCCCCGAGGGGTCGGAGGGTTACTCCTTGTCACTCAAAATCATTTTTCAACCATATAGTTATAGACTCAAATCTTCAATATTTTCAATAACAGATACAACTCACTGTTTCAGATCAACTATTCCAATAAGATTATTTAAATGTCACAAAAGTCTCAAAATAAACCTATCAACCTTCCAAGATACCATGTCAGCAGAGCAAAATAGAACTACCGGAATAAATCTCCAATAACCAAAATATCATCTTTGTACTTTATCCAATATACTCAAATAGTCTTATACACGATTTCTAGTCTTGATCCCAGCTGTACCCTCCAAAATCATTTGAAAAATGTTATGGAGATAAGGGGTGAGTGTAAAGGAAATGCCTCGAGCAATACGCTGTGAGGAGATTATCATTTATAGACAAAAGATACACAGTAGCTGTACAAAACAAATATAGAAACAAATATACAAGGAAAGTAAACGGCTACAATTAGAAGGAAAGTAAACTGCTACAATTGTGGAGAATCACTAATATCTTGGTCATAATCAGAGGAATCAGATTGTCCTCTAATATCCCCCCTCAAAGTTGGCGTGGTGGAAAGAGGAAAAACGCACAACTTGCCACGATCCAATAAAAACTGTAATTTGGCCACTGCTTTTGTGAAAACATCAGCCAACTGGAGATGTGAGGGGACAAAGCCGAGACTAATAACCCTTTGTGCAACAAGTTCTTGAACAAAATGATAATCAATATCAATATGTTTGGATCGAGATTTGGTGACCGGGTTGGAAGCAATGAATATGGCACTGTTGTTGTCACATAAAAGTCTCGGAGGAGAGGGGAGGGTGATTTGGAGTTCTCGGAGAAGTTGAAGTGTCCAAGAGAGCTCAGCAGCAACGGAGGCAAGAGCACGGTACTCGGCCTCAGCACTAGAACGTGCAACGGTAGTTTGCTTTTTAGAGCACCATGAAATTAAGTTGCAACCAAGATAAACAACAAATCCGGTTGTTGAACGCCGAGTGTCGGGGCATCCGGCCCAATCGGCATCAGAGTAACCAAGCAAAGTTTGAGAAGAATCCTGTGAGAGTTGTAGGCCATAATGGTAGGTTCCTTTGACATAGCGTAAAATACGCTTCAAGGCTCTAAAATGATCAACCGTGGGAGCATGCGTATATTGACATATAGAGTTAACACTGTAGGATAAATCCGGTCGCGTAAGAGTCAAATATTGCAATGCGCAAGCTAGAGAACGAAACTGTGTAGCATCTGAATATGCAGTACCAGAATCGGTTAGATGAGATCCCACCAGAAAAGGAGTTGAGATAGGCTTGCAATCTACCATATCTGCCCGAGTTAATAGATCAAGCGCATATTTAGCTTGGCTGAGAAAAAGACCCTTGTCATTTCTAAGAACCTCAATCCCCAAAAAATAGTGTAGATCACCGAGGTCCTTCATGGAAAATTCTTTGGCCAGCCGATCAATGAGAGAACGCACCATAGAAGAATTGCTTCCTGTTATAACCATATCATCGACATATAGGAGAAGATAAATAACACCATGAGAACTATGATATACAAAAAGAGAGGAATCAGCACGGCTAGCAATAAACCCAATACCAAGCAAAAATTGGCCGAAATGTTGAAACCATGCTCGAGGAGCCTGTTTAAGGCCATAAATAGCACGTTGTAAACGACAAACATGAGTTGGGAATTGCGGATCAATATAGCCCGGGGGTTACTCCATATAGACTTCCTCGGAGAGAAAACCATGAAGGAAGGCCTTTTTTACATCAAGTTGACGTAATGGCCAATTATTCATAGCAGCAAGGGACAAAATAATTCGAACAGAAGCAGGTCGAACAACGGGACTAAAAGTTTCTTCAAAATCAATGCCATGCTTTTGAGAAAATCCTTGCGCCACTAGACGAGTTTTGTGACGCTCAATGGATCCGTCGGCATGAAGCTTGGTCTTAAAAATCCATCTACTACCTACAACATTATGATCAGCTGGATGAGGAACCAATCGCCATGTGTTATTGTGCTTGAGAGCGGCAATTTCATCATCCATTGCCGAGAGCCATGCTGGATGCTTGACAGCTGACTTAAAGCCACGAGGCTCTTTAACTGCAAGATGTACCTGAAACCATGGAGGAGCAGTGAAAGCACATAACGAATGAATGATGCGAGTCTTAACAATACCGTCTCGAGCACGGGTGATCATGGGGTGAGTAGAGGTAGACGGTTGGATAGCAGAAGAAGAGGCAGGTGGAGGGAGGTCCAAGGCTAGTTCAGGCGAAGAAGGCTGAGAGGGCGTGATCAGAGGCATGATAAGAGGACTAGAATCAGCACAAGGAACACAAGGAGTGGAGGCCGAACTAGAAGCCGGAGTCACACCTATGGAGGAGGAACTATCACTAGGATGAAAAGTGTCACAAGCGTCAGTAAAAGTGACATAATCAGTGCCAACCGAAGTAGGAATAGTGGAGGTAGCATAAGGAAAATAATCCTAAAAAAACTGAACATGCCGAGACAAATAAACCCGGTTAGTTTTCTTATCCAAGCAACGAAAACCCTTATGAAGAGGACTATAGCCAATAAAAACACAAGGAATAGAGCGAGGTGATAATTTATTAGGCATATAATCACGTAGAAAGGGAAAACAAAGACAACCAAATGTATGAAGCAAAGAATAAGAAGGAATTTTACCATATAGAATTTCATGAGGAGTCTTGCCATCAAGAACTGGTGATGGGAGACGGTTGATGAGATAGCATGCCGTGGAGAAGGATTCAACCCAAAGATGAAGAGGAACATGTGAATGAAACATGAGAGTGAGACTGGTTTCGTGATATGGCGATGGTTTCTCTCCGCAATACCATTCTGATTTGGGGTGTACGGACAAGCTATGCGTTGCACAATACCATACTTACGAAGAAAAGAAGTAAAACGATGGTTTGTGAATTCCGTTCCTCCATCACATTGAAAAGATTTGATTTTACAGTCAAATTGATTAATGACATACTGTTGAAATTGAACAAAAATGTCAAAAAAATCTGACTTAAGCTTTAAAGGGAAGAACCAATTAAAGAGAGAGAAATCATCTATTAAGACACAATAATATCTATAACCGGATGGAGAGGAAATTGGGGAGGGACCCCATAAATCGCAGTGAATCCGTTCAAATAAAAAAGAGCAACGCTGATTCAAACTAGGAAAAGGCAAGCGGTGACTTTTTCCTAATTGACAACCAAAACACGGTTTTGAATCAAAATTGCTTTTATCAGAAAAAAGTGATAACACCATGCTTATTCAAAGAGGAAATAATGCGAAAAGAAGGATGTCCTAATCGTGCATGCCAAATGACAGAAGGTGCACGAGAATTACATAGAGAAAGACTGGACAAAAAACTTGCATGGCCACGATCAAGAATATAGAGCCCTTTCTCACAGCTCCCGACTCCCACCACCGTTCTTGTTGCTAGATCCTGTATGGTAAAACCAGAAGAAGAAAATGTCACTGAACAATTGTTCTCACGAGTTAACTTACTAATAGACAAAAGATTTTTAGTAATATGAGGAACAAGAAGAACATCAGACATTTTTAAAGGATGAGAAGCAACAAGAGAGGAGATAGAACCAATGCGAGAAATAGGCAATGATTGACCGTTACCCACAAAAACCCGTTGATTACCAGTGTAAGAGACGGATTTATCAAGAGCAGCAACATCATTAGTCATGTGAGAAGTTGCACCCGTGTCCATGTACCACTCGGTATCTTGAGAATCATCAAGTGAAGTGGCAGCAAAGGCTTCAATCAAACCTTCGGCCTTAGCTTTCTTCAATAGTTTGCCCAGTTTATGACATTTCTTGGCAGTGTGCCTTTCTTTACCACACCATTGGCAAGTGGTGCCAGAGGGCTTAGAAAATTGTCCTGATGCTGGCAAGGGAGAAGCTGGTTTGAAATAACCAGAAGAAGAACCTCGTTGGACAACCATAGCCGACTGAGAAGAGGAATCCCCAGGGATTGACCGAGAAAAAAGCTCATGGCTGAGAGCTTTTGGAACCAGATTGGCAAAAGAGGGCAGCGGCAACTGTGACAACATGGAGGTTGAAAAAATTTTAAAATCAGAACCAAGGCCACGGAGAAACCAATGGACCTTATCTGTGTCATCAACTAGTTTGCCAATAGCACTAAGCTGATCACATAATGATCGAAAGGAGCGTGCATAGTCAACAATACCACGTGAGCCGCGCTGCATTAGCTGGAGTTCATCTTTCTGTTGGAGTTCTCTGGTCTTTGAACTGTGAGAAAATGAAACTTCAAGAGCCAGCCAAGCATCACGAGCAGTAGTGCAATTAAGAACTTCAGCCATACATTCCTCAGTGAGAGAGGCATAAAGAAGGCTGAGTAAAATGCTATCTTGCGTGTGCCATGTCTTGTAGGCAGGATTAGAAATCAGATCATTTCCAGCACAAACTTGGGCAGCAGGTGCAGACAAAGACCCATCCAAATAGCCCATAAGATCCTGACTTTCAAGCAAGGGAACAAACTGACGACGCCACAAGAGATAATTTGTGGGAGTGAGTTTGATGGTCACCATGTGAACCATTGTACTGAGCGGAAGCAGAGAAGTGTTGGATTCGGCCATGGGAAAAAAAATTCAGGAAAGGGTTGACCGATTGGCTCTGATACCATGTAAAGGAAATGCCTCGAGCAATACGCTGTGAGGAGATTATCATTTATAGACAAAAGATACACAGCAGCTGTACAAGACAAATATAGAAACAAATATACAAGGAAAGTAAACGGCTACAATTAGAAGGAAAGTAAACTGCTACAATTGTGGAGAATCACTAATATCTTGGTCATAATCAGAGGAATCAGATTGTCCTCTAATAGTGAGTTATCAACAACTCAGTAAGCAGATAACATATACTAGTATGTAAACATGAGCCCTTTCATAAAGTTCGGTATGCATAAACAAAAATATTTCATTTTCATATACAGGTCTCAAAAAAGTGTTATCAGAAAATCAGAACGACTTTTCCATCTTTTAATACCCAAAGACTAACTGTTCATTTTCAAAGATACCTTTCATATTCAAAGACCATTTTCATACTAAAAAACACTTTCATATTCAAAAACACTTTGGGCATAACATAACTGAACATTTTCATCTTATCATCTCATATCATGTCATATCATATACCATGTTTAACCCCAGTGGTAGGGTTGTGCTATCCCCGATGGCCAAACCAGGCAGTATCATATGGTGAAACTTTTCCTTTTTCAATCTTGAAGTCCCGAGTGTGCACACAGGAAAGAACACGTAAAAGACCACTTTATTTCCAAAGTGGGTGCACTCATATCATATCATATCATGTTGGTACCAACCATATCATGTGAACCAGTATCCATATCAGAACCATATTTAGAATCAGAATAAAAACAGATAAGTATGCCAAAGGTTTTTCATATCCATATCATATCAAACCACGTGCTGAACATATTCATATCATTTCTATTTGATAAAAAACAAATCCAAATCATTTTCATATCGTATGTACAAAAATCTCAATTTTCATATTCGCTCTTTTGCATATTTCAGAAACAAGTCAAATATTGCTCATGTCTATACTATTCATGTCAAAAACATTTCTTTCTCTTTCATACATATCTCATGAGTGAATGCAAAACATATACTGAGGTTGTTTTTCACCTTTTTAAAAAAAAAAAAAAAAAATGCACATTTTTATAAACCAACCTCAATTCATTTTCTTTTTATGCAAATCTAGCATAGCAACCCCGCTTACCTGGGCTTCTTAGTTTTTTTCCAAAATTTTTCCAACAATGCCGAGCAAAATTAATCGTCACCTATAAGATAATCACGTAAATTTTCATAAATTTCCAATCAATCCTGTATTTCGATATTCAAGCCTAAACTTCTAAAATAATCTATTTTTAATTCCTCAAAATCCTAAATTCTCATTATCTAAAAATATAACATCTCTTTCTAAAATCATCAATTAATGTCCATCTAATAACTTCGCCTAAGACATTAAAAAAATATATAACTTATTTACTATTGTAATCAAACTATAAATTTAATACTAGAACATATAACTATACCAAAATATTTTAAAATAAACAACCACTATTATTTAATAAACTAGATCATATCTAAAATGTTTAAAAATAAAATTACATAGTCATCGTTTACTTTTGACTACAACAATTACATAGAAAACTTTACTTAACAACAATTTAAATCACTTAGAAAAATTTCTGTAAAAAAACATTTAGACTATTATAAAATAAAATAAAGCCCACCCATACATATTAAATTTTTTTAAAACAAACTAACATAGCTTGTAACTCAACGGGTAACAATGTAATTTCATCATAAAAAATATTTTATGCAAGACCAACTTCCCGCTATGCTTCCAAGAGGCTTTGTTATAAGAAAACATGTTTGTGAAATCGTAGTCTGCGAGGTAGAAGCTCACCAAGGAGAATGGAGCTGCGATGGATTTGGGTGCGGTGGGCGGCGGTGGTTACTACAGCGGTGCACTGGAAGAGAGAAAGTGATGAGCGAGAAGGAGAGAACGGAGAATGAGAGGTGTACGAGAGAGAAACAGAGAGGGAGATTACCGTGAGGCAGCGAGGCTGAGGTGGCGTGAGGCGGACCTAGGGTGACGAACATCTTCGTTGGCTGTTCCTGTGGGGTCGCAACGTGGTGGAGCTCTTGGTGGAGGGTGATTGTAGTGGCTTAAGGTGGCTGAACTGCTCTTTTTTCTGATATAAAATCAGAGGAAGACAAGGCTTGCAACAGAGGCTGCGAGGGCATTGGGCGGCAGCTTCGTGTGGCTGGGCGCGGTGGCGAGGTTTGGATCGAGGTTCACAGAAGAGAGTGGATGCTCAGAAGTGTTTGGATGGCTAAGGCGTGAAGAGAGGGCAGCGGCAATGACTTTAGGGTTGAGAAAAGCTTAACATATATATAGGCTATAAATAGAAAACAAAACAAACCTAAAACAAAGGGAAGGGGAACGTGCATGAAAAAGGAAAGAAAAAGAGAGGGGAAAAAAAACAGAGGAAAAAGAAAGAAATGAGGTCTAATCCTCATAACTTGGGTCACAAAATGATCCAACGAAAATGATTTCAAAACAGTAATTTAAATAAAACTAATTTAAACACATTGACTAAGTAAAATAAAATAATAAAAATTCAACAACACAATAATTTTAAAACCAATAAACAAACTCTTTAAATTAAAGAGCAATTAAAAAAATAAACAATATTTAATAACCAAAGAAAAGACACATTAAAATAATTTCACAATTTAAAATATTATAAAATAATATAACAAAACTCAAATAAATTTTAAAACAAGAGGACCAATTATAAAAATAATTCAAGTAATTATTTAATTAAAATACACGTAAATACGGGGTGTCACAAACACTACAAGAATTTTAGTTTTAGAGACGAAATAATTTAGGGACAAAATAAATTTCATCTCTAAAAGTAATTATTGGCGACAAAATTTAAAAATAGATGACTTTGTAAAACCTTTTGAACATCTTAATTTCAAATCGAACCAGATCTTTTGCGACGAAATAGGTCGTCTCAAAATGTCAAAACCGTTAGAATGGTAAATGATATGTTCGAACATGGAATTAAATTCCGTTCGAATGATTTGTAATTGGTTCGAATGGTAATATTGGTGGAGAAAGTTCAAATCCGTTCAAACATAAAATTGGTGAGTTCGAACGTTAAAGATTTGGTGGGAAACTTTGGCTGAAAGGTTGCAATTTCGTTCAAACACAACATGTATGCATCCGAACGGAACATTTGGTGGAAAATTGAATTAAAATTGGCAGGAATTTTTTTAAACCTTGTTCAAATAGAACATAAAATATTTACGAATTCATAAATTAATTTTATGTAATTAATGAAAAAATATTTTAGTGATTTTTTATGTTAAATAAATATTACTTATAGTGTCATTTTTAATATTATTGTGAATGGTAAGTAAAATGAAAAACAAAAAACATAATTAATAATAAACAAGCTAGCAAACACTAAAAATAAAAACTATACATTAATTGCATCCGAAAAATATAGTGTATGGTGGGAATATAATGTATGACTATTTAAATATTTAAATTAATTATACAAAATACAAATAGTCATGATTGTCAATAGAAAAAAGCATATTTAATGCTAATAAAATATATACACTACTGGGCCATATCGTGTAGCACCTCCTCGACTTCAGCAATGCGTGCCTCAATTTCAGTCACTCGAGACATGAGTTTCGACTCAGTCTCTGCGAGGGTGACCCGGACTGCATCAATCATCTCTGATGTTTGTTTGCGCATCTCTGCATGCATGATATATGCAATCTCCTCATGAGTAGCACTGTGTGATGCACCCTATGTAGATGCCTCACCAGATATGCCCTGTGCACCTCCCTGAGTGTCGACCGCCTCTGTAGTAGGTGCACGAATACGAAATCTGGAGTGTCTAGTGCTACGAGACAAGGTCGACTAGTTGATCGGTCCAATCGGCTCTCGAACACACTCAAACTCATCTGGCCTGACTCCTTTTGCTAAAAGCAATCGTGTGAGCATGACTGCAAACGGTAATATACCTGTCATAATTTTTTTTTGGTAAGTACAAGTATTATATATCTATATCAAAAGGAGTAACCAAGTACACTAAATACAATAAAACTCTACTTGTTGTAATATAGGTGGCCTCTGATCGAATCCTAGCGAATATATATCTTGCTAGGTCGATAGGCACCCCGATAGCGACCCATAACATAAATTGTGCCCAGTCTATGCTCACCTTAGTCTTATGCAGTCGATGATCGATGTTGTTGGATATTATAATGTTCATGATCTTGAAAAAACTAGATATGTCCACCTGTTTGATGTTCTTGCTCCCATCATAGGAAGGAGCATCTGGACCCACAACCAATTGACGAGCCTCATGATTAGCGAGGCCATCGATCTCATTAGGCATCACAGTATCCTTTTCCTCTGCAGTCTCCCCATCGCCTGTAGGTGTAGACTCTCTAGGCACCATGTTAGGATATGTAGTGGGCAATTGAGGGATACTTAGAAAATCAGCAACTGCATCAACTGAAAAGTGTACTGTAAGCCTTGGACTGAGAAAGTTTATGCATCATCCTCCTGGCTGGCACCACCAAGTTCTTTATAGAACTCAGATACAATATTGATGTAGGAAACTATTTTGTCCATCCCTTCGTCCTTTTGATCGATAATTGGTATCCAACCACGATTGAGAAAGAAAGATGTGAGAGAATGTCTCTCCCACAGAAGATCCCTAAAATCATTTATCTTCACCTGCCTCTCCAACAAAACAATCCTCTCTCAAAATTTTTTGTTGGATGATTGCCCTGACACAACCCGCTTCTTTTCCCGAAAAGATATTGAATGATTACAAAATATCATAATTATAATTATATCAAGGTAATTATATCTATAAAAAACTTAAAATAAAAATTGTCCGTTAGAATGCTTAACAACACATTCCAGCGGCCATCTATGGCCATTCAACGGGTAAGAAACATAAGCTTGAACTCCCATAGATGGTCTTTCGAACCTTCTAGTTGTTGTTTTGTATTCCGTTTGAACGTCGTAGTGGACGTTCTAACGATGTGTAAATGTAATTTATGCTTGGTTAGGGTTACATGAGTCTATATTTAAATTCAAATTATGGATGAATGTAATTTTAAATACGACTCTAGGGTTGCATCCAATTAGGATGAGTATTTGAATAGAAGTTATCCGATAGGGATAAATGTTTGAATTGTAACTCCTATCAAATCTTGTTTATATTATAAGATAAGAGTCTACAAGAGTCCTATGTATGTTTAGAATCTAAGAGTCAGTTGAAGAGATAAATATGCAAGCTTTATTGAAGAAACTGAAGCTGATTTGAACTCGATGCAATCTAGAAGCAGTGATCCAGTCCGAGATGTTCGTAAATAGTTAGCAATGTATTTGACTGAGATTCTAGATTAACCTGTTAGTAGAGTCCTTCTCCAAATCAATCATAACATTGCCTATTTATAGAGAAGTCGGCTAAGGGTTTTAACTAACACTTGAACAGCACATATTCACAAGTATTGAGAGCTTGAAGATTTGGGCAGAACTTCAAGAGATCATGCAAGAGAAAATTCTTGAGAGAAGGATTTTCCAAAAAGCTCAGTCCGTGGGATTGAGTGAGAACATACTCCAAGGGGGAGTTCCCGAGTTCGAGTTCAACCACTGGAGGTTCCAGTAGGAAAGACAAAGATTGAAGACCATTAGAGGTCCTGGCTACCTATTGCTGTAGAAGATAAGCGGGTCGCGTGTCTTGGGTAAACATGTCTAGTTACAAAGGTTTTGTAAACATTTTAATTGTAATACTCTCAATCGATAAAATTGGCTTTCCTGGGTTTGGTTGTCCCTTAGGGTTTTACCTTTGAGGAGCTCTTCAAAGGGTTTCCCTTTGTAACCAAATTATTGTGTTAATGCTCTTAATATTTTATGTTGGTTACTAATCCTTGCTAATAACTTTTGTTTAGCATTACCGTGCATAATCAAGGGTACTTGGGTAATTTCAATTGGCATCACAGCGTGGTTCACTCATCGGAGTGTGATCCGTTCCCCTAGAAGATCAATGCGACACTATCATCACCACCACATTTCAATGGTGATAACTATGCCTACTGGAAGGTAAGGATGAAAGTGTTTCTAAAGTCGTTTGATGAGAAAGTTTGGCTAACCGTGGAGTCAGGATGGACAAGGCCCACAACACCTATAGAAGAGTGGACCAAAGAACAATCAAGCAGCTGTAATTGGAACAACAAAGGTCTAAATGCCATTTTCATTGCAATTTCTCCTGATGAATTCAAGAGAATTTCCATGTGTAAGACATCTAAGGATACTTGGGATATTTTGGAAACCACACATGAAGGGACCAAAATGGTGAAAAATTCATAATTACAAATGTTGACCTCAAAGTTTGAGGAGATAAAAATGCTGGATGATGAGACTTTTAATGAATTTTATGCTAAACTAAATGACATTGTTAATTCTAGGTACAATCTCAGTAAGAAGGTTGAGGAGGCATGAGTTGTGAGAAAAATCCTGAGATCCCTGCTTGAAAGGTTTCGACCAAAGGTGACAGCCATAGAAGAAAGCAAGGATTTAGACACAATTCGGGTAGAAGAACTGGTAGGTTCTTTGCAAACTTATGAATCTACTCTTCCACAACAAAAGAAAGGTAAGTCCATCGCACTCAAAACTGCTACGGAAGAACATCAGTCTGATGATGAAGATCTATGTAATGATAACTTAGCTCTTGTGGCCAGAAAATTAAAAAAATTCATGTTTAATAAAATGAATTCTGGTACGATGAAAAAAGGTAAGAATTTCACTAAAAAGAATGAATTTGAAAAGTCGAATAAAGAAAAAATCGAGTCTAAAGATAAAATCCAATGTCATGAATGCTCTGGTTTTGGTCACATCAGAATGGAATGTCCAACTTTTAAAAGAAAGGCAAAAGCTTTGAATACTACTTTGAGTGATGATTCTGACTCTGAAAGTTCAGATACATCCTCTGATAATGAAACTGCCTTTATTGCTTTCTCTGCCTCTGTTATTGATTGTGATGGCACGAGCAAACAATGTGCTGACGATAGCATGGTTGTTTGTGATACTGATTATGATGTTGCCATAGAAGTTACTGATCATGAATTAAGGGTGCATGAAGTATATGAGAACTTATGTGAAGATTTTGTGAACATCCAAAAGATAAATAAAAAGCTGTACAAAATTCTAACTACCATAGAGAATGAGAAGAACAATTTTGTAAAGGCACTCATAGTGATGGAACTTGTGACACCCCAACTCCCAGGTTCAAAACAACACGGGAGTCGTGACGTCAAGATGATGACAACACGGGTCACGCATTCCAATGACAAGTGTTCAAGTGTGTGCAACACGCAAAAGTGCATAACAAAACGCACAGATAAATAAATAAGTCAACTAAGTACCAGAATTGTTTAATACAAATATCCAAATACAAGCATTTAAAACAAAACCAATGTCCCAAATAATACAAGAGCTGAAAAAGAATATAACACGAGTGTTCCCAGATCACTCCTCCGGCGGAGCCAAATCCTCAGACTCGACATCTACATTAACATCAGCTAAATCTGCAATATCATTAAATAGTACCATAGGTAAGTTATAATCCAACCATTGATGAGATAAAAACCTATTAATGCAACCAACCATGCATGCATATGATGATATATGCACCAAGCTCAAAAATATCATTTTTCCCGAAAATTGATATTTTTCCAACACACGCCAAAATCCCATTTGGCCCAAAAATCATGATCCATCATTTTCCCAGAAAATGACTCACACGAAAACCATTATCCAACATGCACCATTTTTCCAGAAAATAGCAATTTTTTCATTAATCCATATGCACCATGGTCTCCCCTAGGGACCATCCGCACGTCCTGGCTACATAACGAGCGATGCCCAGTTTCGCACCTAGTGCGTTCGTGGCTAGGCATCCTCTAGCCCCCGCCAGCAGAAGGGTCACAGAGTCGGCACGTAGCTCGTCCGATCCCGTTGTCGCTCAGCGACAACCCATGGGACGTCACTCAGTATATTCCTCTCCCAAGTGACTAGTGCACCTCCACCTAGATAATGCCCCATCTCGGCTTGGGGTCGTGATACACACGCACCCAAAATCCATTCCACACATGAAAACCCAGTTTTCAAATCTCCACATGAACATGAATGCAATTACCCGAAAATCCAGTTTTTATTTACAAACATGATCATGCGTGCACATACAATGAACCAGACACAACTTCAATATCCAACAACCAACCAAATCACAATATAACCAAACACAAAAATACTCCGTCCTCAACCCATCCAACCCCCAATACTCCTCGGACTCAGTCCGGAACAACCAACCAGAATACAGTAAAATGAGTTAGTGCAAAAATATATTTAAATCTCAAAAGATGTTTGAAAATGTGCTTACAACGCTATATAATAATTTTCGGAGGACATGGATGGGCTAGAAGCCACAAAACAGCAACCGAACAGTGTAAAAATACACTGGCCGTGGGTCTCAAAAATTCACTTTTGAGAGAGGTCAAACCAAGACTTGAAATTGATAGGGTAGGGCCTATAGAGGTCGGTGAAGCTAATGGTGGTGGCCTTTGGCGGTGGGTGACGGCAAAAGGGGCGGTTTAAGGCCAAAATGCACAAAATGGAGATGTGGTTAATGCGGTTTCACCAGTGACGGATCGGAGCTGGGGATGGGTGCTTTAGGTTGCTAGGAGGTAGAGGAAGATGTGGTGAAAAGATGGTGGCCGGAGGTGGTGCGACAGCGGTGTTAGAACAAATGGGACGCCGCGGCTTTGAGGTGTGCGTGGGGGACTATTGCCGACGAGGGAGGGGCTGAGATCGGAGGTGTGGGGTCGCCGGTCGGTAGGGGAGGCAATGGGCTGGGCGGTGTCTGGCATGGTGGCGCATGGCGGTGCCGACTTGGAGAGGGAGGTTTGGTCGAAGGAGAGAAGGGAGAGAGGAAAAAGAAATATGGAGGAAAGAAAATAAGAAAGGAAAAAGAAGTGGAAAAAAAAAGATGGGGAAAAGAAATGAGGTCCAATCCTCACTACTTGGGTCCCAAAAATGATCCAACGAAAATGATTTTAAATCAATAAATAAAATAAAATAATTCAAACGTAGTGAAAAAGGCTTAAATAAAACAATAAGAATTTTAAAACCTATAAACAAACTAATTTAAATTAAAGATCAATTTAAATGCAAAACAGTAATTAATATTAAAAAGCATATCAAATAATTTTCACATCTTAAAATCATAAAATAAATCCAACGAAAAATCCAATAAATTTAAAAACAAGAGAACCAATATTTAAATTAATTAAAATAATCCTTCAGTAAAAATACACTAAAATACGAGGTGTTACATTCTCCTTCCCGTAACTAAAATTTCGTCCTCAAAATTTTTTAAGTCAAATATTAATGCAAATGCAGTTATAAGATACAACTCAGAACATGCTTGAAAAAGACATACCATCAACAACTTCCAAACAAGTATGAGTAGTGCACTTCCAAGTCTATTCTTATAGGCAATCCCATCCTACTCACACTAATCTCCCAATGGCACAACATGACTATTACTCCTAGAGCAGTCATGTAATCTAAAATCTCTATATCCACAAAACCTTAACAACATCCAAGGAATCCCAATGATTAATACCTCCATTCAATAATCTTTGCTATCCTCAATCGACTCAAGCTATAACTTCCAAACCTTCATTATATTCTACCTTTGGTAACCTAATGGCCACTTCCAAAGTTAATCATCAATAACGAAATTACACATCTAAATGATTAATCTCCAATTACAAGTATTGTCTCAAAATTTCAAGTTATCACTAATTCCTCAAAATCAGTACAAAGTTTAAACTCCAAATTACAACCAAAATATCACGCTCCTACTGCGCACTCTGATAATCACCACATACATAAAATTTATGTCCTCATAAAAATAACATCAAGTATATGGTAGCTCCATACCTACTAACCAAGAAACTCTTACCACAATTGGTAGAAAATACCATCTTCCAAAATCATGAATTCTCACACATATTCTTCAATTAACTCCCGCTGCTTTAAACAAGATCAATATTCCGCAAAATACATCCATGATCATAGACAGAAAACCAATATTAATCAACCTCAGCATCCCAAGTTGGAAACAAGTAACATCACCCCAAAATACACTCGTCTCATCTTAAGATAAGGGACTTACCTTAAAAGGTTAGAATCCAACCCGGCCAACCAATAAGAGCGCCCATAGATCTCTACCCGACAGCCTAAATCTCAAAAGCTCATCAACTAAATTCTGAATATTATATAATCTAGCGATGACTAAACTCACTACGAACTACCATTGACTTCACCAAAACATCACTGAAACCTTCTTGGTAACTCGCCCACCTACTTCTACTCTAATAAGCTAGTACTAGCACGACTAGCTCATTCAATAGCACATTACTATTAAACCTCAAGGTAAGCCATACTGCTCAACCCTTCAAGCCACCAAAAACTATTGCAAACCACTCATAGATATTTATGCTTTATTAACTCCCATACTTGATTATGCTATCCACTGTTGATGCCTAAGCTTCAACTTCCAGATTTTATCATACACCATACATGGCAACCCATCAATCTCTCTTCAAGTTAAATAATAATGTCCTTAATTCACCCAACTTGACGCTCCATTTTCAAAGAAAAGTATAGTCTCAAAAATTTAAATTCCTATGTGACCTAAAGTCACAATTAATTCCTGAAATTAATCACAACAATTATTGCCAATCATCATTCCATTGAGTAACCCGCTTCGATTGTACCCTTCAATCAACTCCTCAAAAACTCAAAGCCAAGGTCTCTTGAACCTAATATTGTCGTGCCATCTCCTCTTTAACACCTACCAAAGCCACTTCTTCGAACAAAAATGCGATTAGGACATGTACTCTCCGAAATCCATACACACTCACCACGACTACACATCGATCTCACACACCCTTAGCCGAAACCTAAAAATCCTCCAAACGTGCAAGTGGTTCATCATTACCATTTCCATCATCTAGATCTATATCCTCGAAATTAACAAGAATTATTTCATAGATCCGTACCATCTATTATCCTTAAACTTGATATGGATCAATCCTAAAACCTAACACTATCACCTTGAACCAATAAAAATTAATTTCCCAAACTAGATCAACATCTTCAAACCTCAGAAAAAAAATACACGAACTAAATCAATACCTTTAATCCCCAAAGAAATATTCTCATTAAAAATTCCTATATCAATAACTCAACTCTGATCAATCCTATTTCAATGGTTATAGACTAATCAATCTCTAGAATAGATCAAACTAGCATACCAAGTGTACAAAACTAAGAACTCGAATCTTATAATGAATTAGTCCTTCAAATTTGCAATTCTAAAACCTTACACCAGATAAGAATCATTTCCCAAAATCCTAAAGATCGATGACCTTAAATCTAAAACACTCACCTTAAAAAGCTTGCAAAATTCTAAAACAGCAAAAGATACCAAAGTGCTTAACCGAGTCGACAAAATCTAGAACTTCTAATTTAATTAGTCCCTCAAATGCTTGTTGAACCTACGACCTTAAATCTCATAAACCTATTTCCTAAAATCTACAGGGGCGCAAACCTTAGATAAACTTCTCATAAACCTATCCTTGAAGTTCATTGAACTTACAACCTCCTACTCCATAACTCATTACATAAATTCTACAGAACCTAAGACCTTAGTTATCCTAAGCGATCTAAAGCTATTCCCATCTCAGCTGCGACTTGAGTTTTCTACTCCATAAAGTTCACCTAGACCATGCCATTCCCTTCATGCCACGATATTAAAAACAAAACAGTCTCCAAGAGTTCAGGCTTACTATACTAAATGTTCAAGCCTAACAATGACATTCACGGTCATACCATCTTCCTGCCATAACGTAACCCTTAACCCACTTTTCAACTCGAACTCAAACAAATTAAAATATAATTATGGAAAAATAAATTAACATACAACAAAATGCCATGAAATAAAATAGAATAAAATCAACCAAGTATAACAACATACAATAAATTAAAACAATTAAAGTAACATACCTCAAACAAAATAAAACAAAACAATCTCAAATAAAATAAAATAACATACAATAAACTAAATAACCAACCAAAGTAGGATACAATGAAATAGATAAAACCAATAAAAATAACATACTTTAAACAAAATAATTTCAAATCACAACTTTAAAAAATTTTCTGGTACTTCACCTATGGGACATGTGGTTTTATCCAGAGTCGAACTGCTCTGATACCACCTGTGACGCCCCGACTCCCACATTCAAAACAACAAGGGAATCATGACGTCAGGATGATGACAACACGAGTCACGCATTCAAACGACAAGTGTTCAAGTGTGTGCAACATGCAAAAATGCACAACAAAACGCAGTGGATAAACAAATAAGTCAACTAAGTATCAGAATTGTTTAATACAAATATCCAAATATAAGCAACAAAACCAATGTCCCAAATAATACAAGAGCTGAAAAAGAACGTAACACGAGTGATCCCAGACCACTCCTCCGGCGAAACCAAATCCTCAGGCTCTGCATCTGCATCAACATCAATAAAATCTGCAGTACCATTAAATGGTACCACATGTAAGTTATAATCCAACCATTCCTGAGATAAAAACCTATTAATGCAACCAACCATGCATGCATATGATGATATATGCACCAAGTCCAAAAATATTATCTTTCCTAAAAATTAATATTTTTCCAACACATGCCAAAATCCCATTTGGCCCAAAAACCATGATCCATCATTTTCTCATAAAATGACTCACACGAAAATCATTATCCAACACACGCCATTTTTCTAGAAAATAGCAATTTTTCCATTAATCCATATGCACCATGGTCTCCCCTAGGGACCATCCGCATGTCCTGGATGCATAACGAGCGATGCCCAGTTTCGCACCCAGTACGTTCATGGCCAGGCATCCTCTACCCCCGCTAGCAGAAGGGTCACGGAGTCGGCACAAAACTCATCCAATCCCGTTGTCGCCCGGCAAAAACCCAGGGGACGTCACTCAGTATATTCCGCTCCCGAGTGACCAGAGGAGCTTCACCGAGATAATGCCCCATCTCGGCTTGGGGTCATGATACACACGCACCTAAAATCTATTCCACACATGAAAACCCAGTTTTCAAATCTCCATATGAACATGAATGCAATTACCCGAAAACCCAGTTTTTATTTACAAACATGATCATGCGTGCACGTGCAATGAACCAGACACAACTTCAATATCCAACAACCAACCAAATCACAATATAACCAAACACAAAAATACTCCGTCCTCAACCCATCCAACCCCAAAATACTCCTCGGACTCAGTCCAGAACAACCAACCAGAATACAGTAAAATGAGTTAGTGCAAAAATATATTTAAATTTCAAAAGATGTTTGAAAATATACTTACAGCACTATATAATAATTTTTGGAGGACACGGATGGGCCAGAAGCCACAAAATAGCAACCGAACAATGTAAAAATACACTGGCCGTGGGTCTCAAAAACTCACTTTTGAGAGAGGTCAAACCAAGACTTGAAATTGATAGGGTAGGGCCTATAGAGGTCGGTGAAACTAATGGTGGTGGCTTTTAGCCGTGGGTGGCGGCGAAAGGAGCGGTTTAAGGCCAAAATGCACAAAATGGAGATGTGGTTAATGCGGTTTCACCAGTGACGGATCGGAGCTGGGGATAGTTGCTTTAGGTTGCTAGGAGGTAGAGGAAGATGTGGTGAAAAGATGGTGGCCGGAGGTGGTGCGACGGCGGTGCTAGAACAAATGGGATGCCGCGGCTTTGAGGTGTGCATGGGGGACTATTGCCGGCGAGGGAGGGGCTGAGATCGGAGTTGTGGGGTCGCCGGTCGGTAGGGCCAGGCAATGGGCTGGGCGGTGTCTGGCATGGTAGCGCGCGGCGGTGCCGACTTGGAGAGGGAGGTTTGGTCGAAGGAGAGAAGGGAGAGAGGAAAAAGAAATAAGGAGGAAAGAAAAGAAAGAAAGGAAAAGGAAGTGGAAAAGAAAAGGTGGGGAAAAGAAATGAGGTCCAATCCTCACTACTTGGGTCCCAAAAATGATCCAACGAAAATGATTTTAAATCAATAAATAAAATAAAATAATTCAAACGTAGTGAAAAAGGCTTAAATAAAACAATAAGAATTTTAAAACCTATAAACAAACTAATTTAAATTAAAGATCAATTTAAATGCAAAACAGTAATTAATATTAAAAAGCATAACAAATAATTTCCACATCTTAAAATCATAAAATAAACCCAACGAAAAATTCAATAAATTTAAAAACAAGAGAACCAATATTTAAATTAATTAAAATAATCATTTGAGTGAAAATACACTAAAATACGGGGTGTTACAGAACTGGAAGTGACAAGGCTGTGCGCACAGAAAGAGGTGCTGGAAAAGAAGTTGGCAGCTTGTCAGGAAGTCAAGGAAAAGGCTGCCACTCAAAAACTCAATGAACTACTGAAGTTCAAAGAGAGTTCAGATCGCACAGGGTTTGGATACAATACTTCTAAAGATCCACATCGTTAAGCATCCGCTGCCTCTACATCCAAATGTATCACCTTTGTAAAATGAAGTAATGTAGAAAATGTCTCAAAGAAACCTGCGAACAAAGGCCTGTCAACAATGATTTCTCCAGGTAAGTCCAAAGGTATGTTTGTCCCTACTTGCCATTTTTGTGGAATAATTAGACACACGACAACAAATTGCTTTAGACTTAAAAAAGAAAAAGAAAAAGGAAATAGAAATAAGTTTTCGAGCAAGGATACGAACCTAGAAATTAAGGAGGACAAATTGAGGAATCAAATAAACACCCTAGGTAAGAAACTTGGTGAACTATCCGAATTGTGTTTTCCTAAAAACATGAAAAATACGAATATCAAAACCAAGTGGGTAGTGAAAGAAACAATGATATGTCTAGTAGCACACACAGCACTCAAAGCTATGGACACTAGCATTGGTATCTGGTCAGTGCTTGTTCTAGACATATGTCAGGAGACAAAGGGTTGTTTAAGAAGATTGAGTCCACCAGTGGAGGATCCGTAACTTTCGGTGGTGGAAGTATAACAACAGTAGAAGGAAAGGGAAGTGTAGATGTTCCTGGTTTACCTACTCTTCATAATGTTCTTTTTGTTATTGGCCTCAAGGCCAATTTGTTAAGTATTAGTCAGTTTTGTGATGATCATCTTTTTGTGCAATTCTCAAAGGATGAAGGCAAAGTCTACAATAGTGATTGAAAATGGATCTTGAACGGCACCAGGACTACTGACAATTGCTATGGAGTTTCTCCTATGAACATGATGCATTGTCACAAAGTAGAGCTGGATGAAACTGAGTTGTTGCACTACCGTCTTGGCCATATGAACTATAGGGACATGCAAAAAATCTCTAAGAAGGAAACTGTACGTGGACTGCCCAAAATTTTGAAAAACAAGAAGATGGTTTGCGGAGCCTGTTAGGAAGGAAAGCAAACCAAGGCACAACATAAGAAGATAGTTGATATTCTGACTTCAAGACCACTTTAGCTGTTACAAATGGATTGATGGGTCGTACTCAGATTGAGAGTCTCGGCGGAAAGAAGTATATAATGGTCATCATAGATGACTACTCAAGATATACATGGATCATTCTATTGAGAGACAAAACAGAAACCTTCGACCTGTGAAGAAATTGTTCAGACGACTACAAACAGAGAAGAATTCATCTATATCTCGTATTCGTAGTGATCATGGGAGAGAATTTGAAAATCTTAATTTCTCTTATTTTTGTGATGAACAGGGGATACATCAAGAGTTCTCAGCCCCAACACCCCACAACAAAATGGAATTGTGGAGAGAAAAAATAGGGAAATACAAGAGATGGCCCGCACCATGCTGAGTAACAAAAAGTTGGCATTATATACTTCTGAGGAGAAGCTGTCAACACTACTGGACAAATCTTGAACCGTGTAGTCTTTCGTCCAGGCACCAAACTCACTCCCTGTGAGTTATGGAATGGAAAGAAACCCACGGTAAAGTACTTTAAGGTGTTTGGGAGTACTTGCTACATTCTGAGAGACAGAGAGAATGCCCACAAATTCGATAGCAAGAGTGATAAAGGAATATTGCTTGGATATTCATCAAATAGCAGAGCTTACAGAGTTTACAATCTATAGACTAAAACAGTGATGGAGTCAGACAATGTAGTTGTGGATGACAACTCTAAAGACATGACCAAGTAGGAACTTGACAACCTTATCGGGATGGCAGATCCAGTGGAACCTACTACACCAAGCTCAGTTTCACACCATAAAAAAGAGCCCTCTACAAGGATCAACCACAATCATCTAAAGGAGAACATCCTTGGAGAATTGGATGAAGGTAAGAGATCATTAAGAAAACATGTTTTAAATCAAGTCTCATACGCTTGCTATTTGTCTCAGGTTGAACCTAAAAAGGTGGAAGAAGCCTTACAAGATGAGAGCTGGCTCAACGCCATGCACGAGGAATTGCACCAGTTCACTCGAAATCAAGTATGAGAGCTAGTTCCAAGACCTAAAGATCACAACATCATTGGAACAAACTGGATCTTCAAAAACAAGTAAGACGAACATGGAAGCATTATTCGAAACAAGGCCAGACTAGTAGCACAAGGATACGCCCAAGTTGAAGGAATTGACTTTGACGAGACCTTTGTACCAGTAGTGCGTTTGGGATCTGTTCGCATATTGCTAGCAATTGCAAGCCATTTAAATTTTAAACTTAATCAAATGGATGTTAAAAGTGTTTTTTTAGAAGGCATACTCAATGAAGAAGTTTATGTAGAACAACCAAAGGGATTTTCTAATCATTTGTTTCCTTACTATGTTTTCAGGTTGAAGAAAGCTCTTTATGGATTGAAGCAAGCACCTCAAGCATGGTATGAGATACTAACGAAATACTTGCTTGAAAATGACTTTGTAAGAGGTCAAGCTGATCGACCACTTTTTTTAAGAAAATCTGGTAAGCATCTACTTATTACTCAAATTTATGTAGATGACATTGTGTTCGGTTCCACTCTTGACAAACTCTCACATGACATTTCCAAAGAAATGAAAAATGAGTTTGAAATGAGTATGATTGAGGAATTAAACTTCTTCCTTGGGATTCAAATTAAACAAACTGATGGAGGGATTTTTATTTCGCAATCTAAATTTGCTAAAGATCTTGTTAAGAGATTTGGCATGGAAGGGAAGACACATGCTCGCACTCTGATGAGCACCTCGGTTAAAATATGTTTAGATTCTACAAGTAAGAGCATTGATCCTACTCTGTATAGAAGTATGATAGGAAGTCTTCTTTACATTATTGCTAGCAGAACTGACATTGCTTTTAGTGTGGGTGTTTGTGCACGATTTCAAGCTAATCCTAAAGAATCACACCTCACTGCAGTAAAAAGAAGCTTGAAATACCGGAGTGCTACTGTTGACTATGGCATATGGTATTCAAAAGATTCAAATCTGAGTCTGGTTGGCTATTTTGATGCTGACTAGGTTGGTAATGCTGATGACAGAAAAAGCACCACAGGTGGTCGTTTTTATTTCAGTAGCAATCTAGTAGCTTGTATGAGCAAGAAGCAAAACTCCATCTCCCTGTCCACTGTTGAAGCCGAATACATTGTGGCTGGCAGTTGTTGCACTCAGCTTCTTTGGATGAAAAAGATGCTTAAGGACTATGGGTTCTCTCAATATACTATGATTGTCTACTGTGACAATTCAAGTGCAATTAGTATCTCGAAGAACCTTGTGCAACACTCAAGAACCAAGCACATAAATATAAGACATCACTTCATAAGGGACTTGGTTGAAACAAAGGTAGTATCTCTGGAACATGTTGATACTGAACACCAACTAGCCGATTTGTTCACTAAACCTTTAGATGATCTAAGGTTTAAATTTCTAAGGAAGGCCATCGTTGTGTGTGACATGCCCTATTTTTTTTTTTTATAATAATATAATAAAAAGGGTTTTGCTTTGCTTGTTTCTACAAAAACTTCATGTTGATATCATTCTGCAGGGTACAAGTTTCATGAGTGTACCGGGTCTTTGAGCTTTGTGACTCCACCAATTCATTTTGCTGGGATTGAGGTAGATCTTGTCTTGTATGTATTTTTACTTTTGATGCACAACTCTTAAGGAAGATCACACAAGGATTCTATTCTCTGCACTGTGAGGAACTTAAATCTAACCTCCTAACAATTTGGTGACAACATGCGTATACTCATACAATGCACAAAGAAAGGGGGAGTCTATACCTTGAATTAACTAAAATTAGTTGAACCGGGTACCAAATCAAGAAAGGTCTCCTCTTGCCATGCATTAAGGTCGATCCCTATAGAAAAAATCGGATGTTCAAAAGTCATTGCGGAAAAAGATGAACACTCAAGCATGGATCTAAGCTCTAAAAGTCCTTGTTGAAAAAAATCATTGTCTCAATCATTGTGGAAAAAGATGAGCAATACAAAATGGACATATAAAGTGAATATGGCTTTCTGCTTGGAGGGAGTTGCTTTTTCGGGTATCTAGGCCATAGTATAAAGTTTGACTTTCAAGAAAAGTTCACTCTTATTGGAGCAAACCTAAAAACAATTATAAAAGAAATGGAGAGTACAGAAAAGAAAGAAAAATAATAATAAAAGTATTTTGGAAAGATTTTTTTCCTCAATCACACACACACGAATTCTTTGCAGTTCATCAATTAAGAAAAATGCTCAATTGTGAAGACTGAACAATAAGGAATACTTCTCCTAAATAAGTGGAAAAGTGTTGAGTGTAACAAAGTTTGGACAAGGAAACTACTAAAAAAGGCCCAAGCTTTGTGAATAAAACAAATACATGATATTTTTGCTTTTTTGGTGCTTTAAAATTGTTTTATTTTTCAGAAATTTGAAATCAAAGAAAAGGGCATGAGTAACTAGAATTGGAAGTGGGGTTTTACCTCTAAGGCATGCTCTATGTGTTGGAAAATGGGGGGCCCGTGTGCTTGGCATGTTCCAGGCTTTGGGCGGGAAATGAAAAAGCTGCTTTTCAGCATTAACTGCACATCAATCACCCTTAATCACCATTAAGCCTCGATTCTCTCTTCCATTCACTCTGTTTATCTTCTCTGATACACTCTTAGAGAGAAACGATCATTTTCAATCCATGCATCTCAAGAAATTTGTGTTTATCCTCTACACAAAATCAAGGTAAGTCTTCTCTTCAGAATGTATTTCTTAAGTTCTCGTTGTTTTATGACTCTTTTTAGGGTTCTCTCAGTCTCCATTCCTTAAAAATCTCTGAAATCTTTGAAGTTTCGGAAAGCTAGTTGGCTTAGGTCTAGATATTTTTGTCATTTGGTAAAACTTGTTGAACATGTATGTGCTTTCTGGATAATTTCCTAGAAACACGTGTGTGATTGGATTAATGTTTTTTTAGGAATTATCTTCACATTCTTGGCCCTGTTATGTCGATATTTTGGGAGAAAAGTGATTCTGGTTACTTTGTTACATTACGTATTTATCATGCTTATATAGGTTTTTTTTTTTTTTTGCAGATGAAATACAAGTCGATGGCAAAGAAAGCGAAGTTTGATAGCAAAGCACCTCCAGTAAAATCCTCCAATGAGAAAGAATCTGACTCTCATGTGAGAACTCCAAAAAACTCTCCTAAAAAATTCTAGGCGGCAGATAAATGATCTATCTCTTCTAAAGGAGTGTGGAGTATATCAAAACCTCTTACCAAATGATCAAAACCACAAAAGTTTGTGAGTGAGGAAGCAGAGACAGCCTACAAGGCTGTGTTCTCCAAGAGGAATGTTCTTGGAGAACAAGAGGTAACTCTAAGTGATGTGAATGACCCTACTTTTGAATTCATTACTCACATATTTGCTGGTTGAGAATGGGAGAAAATTACTGAGGGAGCCCCTGCCCCCATATATTGAAATTTTGAGGGAATTTTATGCCAACTCTTTATTGAGTGTGGACAATAATTTCATTACATCCACTGTTAAGGGTGTTGACATGATCATAACTCCCGAGATTATTAGAGAGTTCTATGAACTCCCTAGTGTGGAAAACCTAGGTTTTCCATACAAGGGTATGGGGACCCCATCAAAAGCTCAAATGAAAGATTTGTTTGTTGGGTCCAACGCACCAGCATAGCCCCCAAAGACTCATAGACTCTCTATGAAGTCAATGCTCCCTGAATATATATTCCTTGCCAAATTTGTATTGACAAATCTTTGGCCCATCACTAGGCATATCTAGCTGACAATTGAAAAAGCCCAGTTTATGTATGCTCTAGTTAAAGATGTACCTATAGATCTTCCCTTCCATATTATTGATGTTATTTCCAAGGCCATGGCTGACATGATAGACAAGGAAAATCTGTCATTTGGAAGTCTCATCACGAAGTTGCCCAGAATTGCTAAAGTTTAAGGAGCACAAAGGCCACAGTAAAGATGCATGAAAAGATCTCCTTTAAAACGGTCACCAAGTCAGAAGCTATGGTTAGTGGAAAGAAAAAAAGCCACGTTAAGGCATCCACATCTTTCCATCTTGCCCCAGGACAATCTACCGAAGTGCTTGAACAACTTCAGATTTTGCAGTCAAAATTTGATTCTTTTGTGGATAAATGGGAAGAAAAAATGAGAAATATGGAACAAATGCTAGCAGACCTGCAGGACGAGTCAGAGAAGGTGAATGATAGGTTGAATCAAGTTGATTTGGATGTGGATCAGATTCTGAAGACAGTAAATCCACCTGAAGAAGAAGAAAAATCAGATTCTGACTGATGCTGACAACACATAGGGGATATGGGATGAATCTGTTAGCAGAGGAAGCAACAGGGTAGTGCGGATAGAATGCGGACACCACCACCACCGCCACCTTTTATTATCTTTTTTGAAAGGTTTTTTTTTAGTTTGGTTTGCATATTGAATAATGATTTGCTTTTCTTATTTTGATTTCACTTGCTACATTAAACTAATATGTGTGTGGTTACCTTAAGACTCATTGTGATACTTCAAATATTTTTTCTATGATGAATTTTTTAAAATGAAGTATAACTTTCTATATGAAATCTTTGCTAGTGGTTTGGTTAGTTGTTTTTGCAGGTTTAAATCACATTTATCCAATATATGTTTTTGTCATCAATCAGCCAAAGTGGGAGATTGTAAATGTAATTTATGTTTTGCTAGGATTAGGTGAGTTTGTATTTAAATTAGAATTATGCATGAATGTAATTTTAATTGCGACTCTAGGATTGCATCCGATAAGGATGAGTATTTGGATAGAAGTTATCCGATAAGGATAAGTGTTTGAATTGTAACTCATATCAAATATTGTTTATATTATAAGATAAGAGTCTACAAGAGTCCTATGTATGTTTCGAGTCTAAGAATCAGTTGAAGAGATAAAGATGCAAGCTTTATTGAAGAAATTGAAGCTGATTTGAACTCGATGCAATCCAGAAGTAGTGATCCAGTCCGAGATGTTCGGAAATAGTTAGCAATGTATCTGACTGAGATTTTGGATAAACCTATTAGCAGAGTCCTTCCCCAAATCAATCACAACATTGCCTATTTATAGAGGAGTTGGCTGAGGGTTTTAAATAACACTTGAACAGCACATATTCACAAGTATTGAGAGCTTGAAGACCTGGGTAGAACTTCAAGAGATCGTGCAAGAGAAAATTCTTGAGAGAATGATTTTCCAAAAAGCTCAGTCCGTGGGATTGAGTGAAAGCATACTCCAAGGGGGAGTTGCCATGTTTGAGTTCAACCGCTGGAGGTTCCAGTAGGAAAGACAAAGATTGGAGAGCGTCAGAGGTTCTGGCTACCTACTACGGTAGAAGACAAGTAGGTCGCATGTCTTCGGTAAACTTGTCTAGTTACAAAGGTATTGTAAACGTTTTACTTGTAATACTCACAATCGATAAAATTGGCTTTCTTGGATTTGGTTGCTCCGTAGGGTTTTACCTTTGAGAAGTTCTTCAAAGGGTTTCCCTTTGTAACCAAATTATTGTGTCAGACATCAATCTATTTGTTGATCTATGCCAATATGACATGGTTCAATTGCGTAGAGAATATGTTCCACCCGAAGTAATTGAGGGTGAAAGGTTGGAAGAAGATGAATCAACTGAAGTGTCTAGTGAAGATGAGAGCGACTGGTCCAGCAAAACCAATTGTGAATGAATTTCAAACAGATATTTTTGTAAGTATCATTCTTATAAATATCCGTAACGTTTGTTCGACATATAACGTATTACAATTTCAAACAGATATGCCTCCCAAATGCAAAGCAACATGCATGCCATCCCCATCCATAACCGACTCCTCGTGTGGTTCACCTGCCATCAATAGTGGGCCAACATCACCAGACCTAGAACAATGTATAGTATATCAAATTAAATACCATATTTTATGCTCGATTTAAGTAATATATATCTACGAAATAAAAATAATTTAATTCAAATATATGCTTTAATTTCTGTATATATAGCTGTTGTAAGCCAGCGTCGAGGTAGAAAAACTACTAGGGGTGTTTGTATAGAGAAAGTATGAAAAGTGGGTAAAATTAAAATTGATATTCCTGATGATCACACCGATGGCTCCGGAGATTTGGCAGCATGGCTTGCTTCTTATGTTGGTTCGCTTACTCGCACGTATGCACCGATTGTTACATCCTTCTGGTCTAAAGTTCCCCAAGATGTGAAATACTACATCAAAAATCATTGCTCGGTAATAAGTTACATCCCAAGCAACTAAGTATATAATATGTTAATTTAAAGTTAATTTGTATTTATACTAATTTTTTATAATTTTTGAAAGGACTTGTTTGAACTTAATTTTGATTGACAAGAGGATAGAATAACAGTTGACGAACTGATGGTGAATGCATTTTGGAGGTATAAAGGTCAATGTCATGCACACTATAAGAAGTTCAGTCTACAACAGAGGCAAGCCAAAATCCATTCCAAGCAATGCCACCAAACGAATGGGAAAATGTTTGTGATATGTTTGAAGATTCTGCTTATTGGGTAATTTCCCTGCTATCCTTTTTTTTATTTCTTATGATATATGATAGATGTATTAAACATATAGACATAATACTTTTTTGAAGCAAGGGAGTATTGTGAACAAAGTAAATAGATCAAATTTAACAATATACCATCATGCGAGTTCTCNTTTTTTTTTTTTTTTATATTTACGTTCTAATATAGATTTTCCTTTTGCAGAAAGAAGAAAGTCTTGCTGACTATGATCTGACCAATTTGTATGCTAAAGCACATAAAAATAATGATGGTGTTTGGACCAATCCCGAAGCAAAGACAAATTATGTAAGTTTAAATTTCTTTAATTCTATTGTCTAATAATATTTTTGTTACTTATACTTTAATGTGTTTGTTTTTATAGGATAAGATGATATCTCTTAAGGAAATTGCTGCGAATCCATTTGATAAATCATCTGTCAATGATGCTCAGATCTTCTCTCAAGTTCTTGGATCACATTCTGGATATTTGAAGGGTTTAGGATGTTGCGTGAAGCCATCATCAACATCATCATCCTCTTCTAGAGCCAGATAGAATGACGACAAGTCTAAGGCATTGGAGGAAGCAACACTTGAAATAGAACAATTGAGATCCAAGGAAAAAGAGTTGCTGACCCGATTAGATCAAGCAGCAGATCTTAAGGCGAGATTAGAAGAGAGGATGTAGTTGAATAACCAACAAATGTTTGAATAGTTCCAGTCAATCATGATGTCCCAAAATTCTATGCCACCACTGCAATCTTAAAATTTATTTGTTTTTCAATTATTTTTCTATTATGATGTTCCAAAACATTTAAACAATTGTGATGTTTGAATTATAATGATTGTACTACTAGTATTATGTTTTTAAATAAATTTTGTATTGTATGATTAATACCGTTCAAACTATAAATAAAATGTTCAAACGGAAAATTACCTTTTATAAATCTATTCAAACAAAAACAGACCCATTTGAGCACAAAATTAATGCATTCGAACAACTAGCGAGAAATACATTCAGTATGTCCGTTCAAACAATAAAAAATTTGTTCGAACAACATTAATTTCCATAACCCCGTTCGAATGGAATGAATTTCAAACAAAACAGTATGTTCGAACGGACTTAATTTATGTTCGACTACAAGTCATTTGATAAATTTATTTGTTCAAACGCATAAAACCGGTTCGTACATTCCATCTGTTAAAACAGAATCAAATATGGTCATTTGTTCGAAGGAATTTTCTTAACATTCGAATGGTCAGGTTAGGTTCGAACTGATATTTTACCATTCGAAAAGATTTTAGAGACAAAAAATTTTTCGTCTAAAAAAAAATACCCGTTCGAACAGGTTTGACTGGTTCTGCCCAATTTCGTCCCTAAAAATCATTTTTTGAGATGAAATTCAATTTTTTTCTCCAAAAACCTTTTGAGACAGGCTTTTTGAAACAAAATAGAGACAAAATTGTTTCGTCTCTAAAAGCAATTAGGGATGAAATTTGGGTTTTTTGAGACAAAATGTGTTGTCTCAAAAAACACAATCTCTTGTAGTGCAAGTTAGTACTTTTGCTTTACAGAAGATGTGCTCCATACAGAATTTCTGCCCCCAAAATCCAGAAATATCTGTTTTGATATGAGATTGCATTAATCTCATTTACCTGACCTCTTCAATACACCTAGTACAGATCGCGCGTCGCACCTCAGTGAAGTAATTAAGAGCCTCCACACAGCAGTGAACATCGGCATCCAGAGTTTAAAAACGCCAACATCCACAATGGAAATTAGCATTGCTAAGACAGGAGAATCCAGTCGCGCCAATGACCAGAAGCCGATAAGGGAGTTCACCCAGAAGGAACTCGACATCATCGACGAGCAGGTAACGAAATATTCGGAAGAAGCCATAAAATTAAAAGAAGAAGCCCACCGCAGAAACACTAGCTGCATCTACAGAGTCCTCCCGAGGCTTAAGGACATCAATGGCAGCTCGTTATACGAGCCCAACATGGTCTCCATCGGGCCCTACTACTACAAACAACGTAAAGAAAAGTTCCAGATGGCCGAAGATTGCAAGAGGAAGTGCTTCGGCTCGTTGCTGGCCAAGAAAATATTAGATAGAGACAAGCAAATTGATATGTATAAGCGCTGGTTGCAAAGAATAGGCCAACTTGAAGAGGAGATCAGAAAGTGTTATTCTGAAGAGTTCGATGTCGACGGTATTGTGTTTCTCGAAATGATGGTTGTTGATGCTTGTTTTATAATAGAAATCATTGAAATGTTTGAATTCTTGGAGGAAGAAGACGACTCCAGCGAATCTGATCTTGGAGCCTTGGCGTGGATGGTGCCGTATTTCTACAGGGACTTTCTCCTGCTTGAGAATCAGATCCCTTTTTTCGTTCTGGAAGAGAGATATGTGCTTACCCATGATAATTCTGACGGGATAACCAGTAGATCCCGGCTGATGTTTGCTGCTTTGGGATTCTTTAAGAACGGAATGAAAAAATCCGGTGTCTTTCGTATTAAAATGTATCAAATGAACACGGGGGGGTTCCTGCATTTGCTGGACTTGGTTCGGAGTAGTTTAATACCTGCATCCAATATCCGACAGAGACAAGCAGGATTCTTAGTAGATGCTCCATTCATTCACTGCATCTCCAAGCTCCGGCTAGCAGGGATTAAGGTCAGTCGGTGCCAGGCGCGCAGCTTCCTAGACGTGAAATTCAAGAGAGGTGTGATTGAGATGCCAAACATAGCCATCGACGACTTTATGAGATGTCTGTTGCTGAACTGTGTCGCATTCGAACAGTGCCACCAGAGAAGCAGCAAGTACTTCACGGCTTACGCTACTTTTTTGGACTGCCTGATGAACACCAAGGACGACGTCGAGTACCTTCGTGAGCGCAATGTCATTGACATTAATTACCTTGCTGAAGACTCCGACGTTGCGCAATTCATCAACCGTGCGGGCAAGGATTTGGTACTCAATGATTATAACGGCTTCTATTTGCAGAAATTGTTCGAGGATGTGGAGAAGCATTATCAGAAAAGGTGGAAGTGGAGGTGGGCAAGCTTCAAGCGGGAGTATTTTGACAAGCCATGGTTGCTTCTGTCCGCAGCGGGTGGGATTTTGCTTGTACTGGCTACGTCATTCCAGGCCGTAATGGCCTTCTTACCTTACAAGTATAAAATTAATAGCTAGGAAGGTTAGGTTACAATTAGTCCGGTAAATGTTATTTTTTATGATCATGTATAATCGTTCTTGACATGAATCTCTGATCATGATCCGACAATGGCGATGCATATTATTGTTTTAGAAAGCTTGATAAAGCACTTGTAGTACTTTATTTGTTCAATCACTACTTTTTAGCGATCTGAATATATTAATGGTAGTTTATTTCACCTAATTGGGCTGGCTGATTTGTTCTTATTATTGATATTAATTTATACCGAGATTGACTGTCGGTTTTCCTCTCCGAGTGACCAGTGCCGTACATGCGCCAATGCCGAACCTTTGAGTACTTTTCATCCGAGTTTTTCTTTTTTTGTTTTCTTTGTTTTTTATTTTTCTATTCTGTAATTTTTCAATTTTTGTAGTTATTCTATGTTTTCTGTTTTGTTGTGAATTTTGTTAACCCGAATGTGGTGTTGTGCCTTTGGATTGGACGTAATCCGGGGTGAAAGCGGTTCGAGAGTGTTGGGTGATGCTATGCTGGTGGTCATACGGTCGGGCGTGGTGGTTCCTGCGCAGCTGGGTGCTTGTCCAGTTCGGATTCGAGATGCCGATGCTTTCGGTGGGCGTGACGTCCGGGGTCGTACCGGTGCTTGAGGTCCTGTCGTTTTGTGTTTTTTTTTTTGTATTTAGGTATATTTTTTGTTTTTAGTTAGTAAAAAAATAGAAATAGACTATTGGATTTGATGTCCATAGCAATGTCCCGTAATCATCCTCCCAGGCAGGATTGAGAGGCCTTTTAGTTATGTTTCTACAGAGCACTTTCTCTGTTTAGGAGAGAGTTTTGTTTAGAAGTTAAGACAATGTCCGCCACAAAGTTATTTGTGTGTAGGTAAGTCCCAGAACTGCTGCGTAGTTGACTTATAATCTGATTTTTCCATGTGTTGGTAAGTCATATTTGTAACTTCGGTTCATTAATGAAATGAGTCTATTTCCATAAATATATATATATATATCATGTCTATTTATATCTTGTGAACTTGAATTCCTTTGACCTTCTTTTTCCTTCTCAATTAATTATGTCTATTTATTTGTTATGCTCTATCAATAACTTTTGATCCTCTTTATTCAAGCAAAGTTTGTGATCAGCTTTCTCATCACTAATATAAAAACAAAGGGGAGTTTGCAATAAAAGATGATCATGTCGTCGACCAAAATTCTGGAGATCAGCACAATAAGGCCGATCTTATGTGAGACTGCTTAAAACTGAATTTGGGTCTTTTTTCCACCGAAGGAGGTGGATTGATTTTCTAAGGAGTCTATCTTTCTTTATATTAAACCATCTAATTCACCAATAGCTCAAATGGCATTAGTCTTGATTTCTCAACTAGAGAACCAAGATTCAAATCTCCCGTCCTGTTACCTAGAAAAAAGAAAAAATAAAACCATGCATCTAATTCGATCAGACAATTACAAAAAAAATCTCAATTCTGTTAAATAAATGAACTGAGATGATAAGTTCAATATTAATCAATATTCTCTAATTCAAAAGTGAATTAAACTGATCTCAAAGTATTATGCAAACTTTTCCTTTACACTACATGGTACTCTCTCTAACCTTAATCCTACTTCACTTCATAAGCTAGTGTAACAAAAACCAGTTTTTCCCGCGGTGGGTTTTGGTGGAAAAAGATCCACATTGTGTAGAAAAATAATATTATCCCAAATATAATTCGCAGCAAATAGTCTCACGTAATTAAAAGAAGAAAATGAAACAAGAAACCTATCAATATTGTAATAACATATATCCAATACTACATAACCAAAACTGGAAAAATATTAGACATCTTTGTGTACATCCACCTGAAATAAATTATAAGTACAAATTACTCAGTAATGATATTTAATACAAGCATTTAAAGGACTAAGGAGATATCAATCACATCTCATTTACTTCTCAAGCATCACTCAAACATAAACATTTTCAAACTAATCATTACAAATTTTTTAAATTAATCTTTACAAATTTTTTAAATTAATCATTATAACTTTCCCAAACTTTCAAATAAAAAATAATTCAAACTTTCAAATCCAAAAATAAAAATAATATTAAAAAATAATATGTATTTTAATTTTATTATATTTATTTTTTATTCAATTTTTTCTCTTTCCTTTTCCAAAATCTAAAAACTATTTAACTCAAATTATCTCACTACTATTCACAAACCATCTTATTACTATTCACAAAATCCTAATCTCATCTCATCTTATTCACCAAGCATCCCCTAACATGATATCATAGAGATCTTACACTGGTACTCCAATGGAGCTCCACTGTATCTGATTCCTCGTCATCCTGTCATGCAAACCATCAAATATTAGTTGTTTTAGCATCCATCATATATCAATTATTACATGCCTATTGTACTCGAGAACTTGAGAATACAAAAAGTTTCTAAACAAGCCTAACAAGAAAAACAATAACAGAAACAAAACTAAACAAGCCTAGCACAACAAAAAAAACAAAAAACAAAAAAGCAAAACTAACAACGGAAAGAAGGGAGACCTAAGAAATCCAGTCTCACCATACCTTTTAATAAACGGGGAAAATCTTGGATTATATGTCACATTCATCCCCTTTTCCCCTTCTCTAACGAGGAAATCAACCACACTGTTACCTTCTCAAAATTGATGAGCCACCACGATATTAATCCCTTCAAGCTCCTTACACAAAATCTCCCAAAAATCCCAAAGATACCATAAAGTGCATTTGCCATTACGTAGCCAGTCAACTACAATTTTAGAATCACTCTCAATAATCACATTGACCATATGGTTCCTTTTACACAATCTGATACCATCCAAAATAGCTTTCACTTCCGCGCCATTATTCGTACCAATCCCATAATGAGCTGAAAAAGCCCCTTTAATCATACCATTCCAATCTCTAATAATGCCGCCCCCTCCCGAGCTCCCTGGATTACCTTTGCAGCTCCAGTTGCAATTAAGTTTCACCCAGTCCGTTGGAGGCCTAGACCATTTAACAATTTTCTCAGGTCTAGTCTTTTGCAATGGCCTCCACAAAAGAACGACGATCACTGTTTTCCATATTGGCAGATTACTCCAGCCCCACCAGAGGGGGCCCTGCCGGATTCTTGACCAACCCGCCGAGACCAGAAGCCACCGGAGGGCCACTCATCACAGCCCACGAAAAACTTGTGCCGCACGAAGGGAACCCTAGCAGAGCATGCAAAGTTCACGTAAGGGTAATATCATCATAATACAACTGCTTTTTTTACGTAAGATCAATATATAATACAATTAAGATCAACAATCGCCATCCATACGAAATACATTTGAGATATACAAATTTGTCCATTTAGAAACTAACATCATCATCATCATGCCTTTCAACTCACTACAACTCCATCGTTAAGTCCCAACACTCCAAACAATCCATCTACATCCCAACTCCACCTCCACGCATTCACATCAATTGTCACAAAATAATTCAACTAGATAGCAAAATCCACAATTAAGCATAGCCATGTAAATTACATACCATTCACGTACTCACATCCAAAGCATATGAACCCAAGATCAAAATTAAAATCTATCCATACCATTTGTATGTCTACACCACATAATTACAAAGTTTTATAAGTTACAAATCATGACTCCACAAAACTCCAATCATATATCAATTCAATAATTAGTACTAATTCACCTTATCCTATTCAAATCATAACAAATACTAACAATTTGCTGCCCACGTACATCATTCCAACAAAATATGAATATTCTACCCAACACTTGGATTCCACACAAAACCACTACACAACCAAATAGTCATATAAACTCCGCATTACATCAATATGCAATCCACCCGACCTTCACAAATATTTTATTAAGTTAACAAGCCTCTTAGTAATACACATATATTCCCGAGTCATCATCCAACATACATATAAATTAACCCATTACCCATTTAGACACAATATACCACAACCAACAACAAAAATATCTACGAACTCCATAGCCCATTTAAGCTTCGCATAAAACAACCTAAAGCAACACACATATTCCAAAACTACAAGTAGACTCATCTAGTTTATAAAATGTTTTCTGTGTGTTTCCATGTCTTTACTCTTTTGTTATTTTCCCGTTCATTTTCCACTTGACAACCGGATATGCAAACATATTACTCATTTTTTAGCTTCATTTGATTTCAAAATCCTCAAATAATCTATTGGTGTTGCAACCTTGCTTCACTTGTGCTTCATTGAGGTTTGCAAAACTGTTTGTTTCTACCGTGTTTTGGTCTAACACCTTACTAATGAAAGGCATGTTTTTCGTGCAGACTTCCATAGCAAGTGAATCACAATACAAAGAGGCCCCTACTGATATGCATGATGGACACACAATAGAAGGGACTCAAGCTAGTACAAATTACAAGTGTTGATCTTATGTGGCTTACATACTTCACTTGTTTTTAGTTATAATAAGTATTCTGACACATTGTTATTTTCATGCAGGAAGTATGTACAACACAGCGCAGTTCCTAGTGGGAGCAGCACTCTTAAGTGGAGCACAAAAATTACGTTAATAAGTTGATTTTGTGTAATGAATGAAAAAGTTGATTTTGTGTAGTGTATGAACAATTGAACAAATTCTGATGCGTGTAATGCTTTCTGATGGAATGCTCTCTTGTAATAAGTATTCTTACATAGTGTTATTTGTGATGGAATCCTTTCTTGTAATAAGTATTCTCATACAATACTATTTGTGATGGAATGCTTTCTTGTAATGCTTTGGTGTAATGCTGATGTGTAATATTTTTTTTGTGATGCAATGAGTTTACCATTTTTTAGTGTAATGTTTTCTTTTTTGGGATGGACTCTACAATTTCCTACAATTTCCTGTAATAAGTGAATGATAGATAGGTGCTATGTTGAATGGCCATTTTTTTAAGATCCCATTTGATTCGGAAAATGTTTCATCTCGTCATTACAAATTTTCTAAATTTCCACATAAAATATAATAAACAATTCAATTTTTTCAAATCCCAATTCAACTTTTTCAAATCCCAAAATAATAATAATATTAAAGAATAATATTCTAACAATATTTTTTTTAACTTTCATCTTTCATCTAAAATTATCTCATCTCTTCTCTGAATCCAAACCAGCTCTTAACTAAGGGCAATTCACCATGTACTTACCATTTTGATGGATGCAAATCAAAACAGGACATCTTCATATGTCAAGAAAGATGAAAAATACCACTTTGCAAAACTGCCACATGGAGATAAAATGCCAAATTGAAACTGCTTATTCATTCTCAAGTACAGAATATTTACTGTAACACCCAGCTCATGGCCAGACCCATGCACGTGAGAAACGTTTCCAGAATCCGTCACACAAGTTCACGCCATCTTTCCTTTTTTGTGCATGTTCCCCTTCCCTTTGTTTTAGGTCTGTTCTATTTTCCATTTATAGCTTATATATATGTTAAGTTTTTCTCAACCCTAAAGCCATTGCCGCTACCCTCTTCCCACACCCAACCACTCGAAGCTGCTGCCCAACGCCCCGTAGCCTCTGTTACAAGCCGTGTAATCCTCTGTTTTTATATCCAAAAACAGAGCAGTTCAGCCACCTTAAGCCGCTGCAATCACCCACCACCAAGGGCTCCACCACGTTGCAACCCCACAGAATCTGCCGACGAAGGATTCTCGTCACCCCCTGGCCGCCGCTCGCCACCTTGGTCTCTCGGTAAGCCACCAACACCCCCTCACCGTATCTCCCTCCTTCGGCTTACTCTCCCTCCGACTCTTCTCTCACATTATCTCTCTCTCTCTCT
>QEOT01124309.1:140913-177917 GCA_003123785.1 Pterocarya stenoptera | reverse complement strand
AAAATTTTTTTTTTTTTTTTTTTTTTTTTTTTTTTTTTTTTTATGTTTTAGTTGAAGTTATTAAATGGACATTGATTATTTTAGAAAATGGATGTTATATTTTGAGGTTATGAGAATTTTAAGTTTTTGAGAAATTAAAAATAGGTTATTTTTAGCATCTTAGGCTTAAATATTGAAATTCGTGGTTGATTGAAAATTTATGGGAATTACGTGATTATCTTATAGGTAACGATTGATAATTGTTCGACATTGTTGAGGAAATTTTCAAAAAGCTAGGAAATCCAGGTAAACGGGGTTCCTATGCTAGATTTGCATAAAAATGAAAAACGAACTGAGGTTGGTTTGTAAAAATGTGTATTTTGTTTTAAAAAGAAAATGTGAAAAACAATCTCAGTATGTGTTTTGCATTCATTCATGAGATATTTATTAAAGAGAAAAGAAATGCTTTTGACATGAAAAGTGTAGACATGAGCAATATTTGACATGTTTCTGAAATATGCAAAAGAGCGAATATGATATCATTGAGAGTTTTTTTTATACATGTGATATGAAATGATTTGGATTCTATTTTTGATCAAATGGAAATGATATGAATATGTTTCGCACGTGTTTTGATATGATATGGATATGAAAAACCTTTGGCATACTTATCTGGTTTGGTTCTGATTCTAAATATGGTTCTGATATGATACTGTTCACGTGATATGTTTGGTACCAACATGATATGATATGAGTGCACCCACTTTGGAAACAAAGTAGTCTTTTATGTGTTCTTTCCTGTGTGCACACTCGGGGCTCCGAGATTGAAAAAGGGAAAGTTTCACAATACGATACTGCCTGGTTTGGCCACCGGGGATAGCACAACCCTACCACGGGGGTTAAACATGGTATATGATATAACATGATATGATAAGATGAAGATGATTAGTTATGTTATGCCAAAGTGTTTTTGAATATGAAAATGGTCTAGGAATATGAAAAGATTGAAAAGTCGCTCAAATTTTTTGATAATACATTTTGAGATATGCAGATGAAAATGAAATGTTTGTTTCTGTATACTAAACTTTCTGAAAATGCTCATGTTTACATACTAGTATATGTTCTCCGCTTACTGAGTTGTTGATAACTCACCCCTTATGTTCAATTTTTTTTTTCAGATGATATTGATGACCCAGCTGGATGTCAGGAATAGAAATGGGAGCTTAACTAGATATGGATAGAAGGTCGAATACCTAAGGATACCTTCGTTAGTAGAAGGGCTTAACTTGATCATATGAAGTACTTTATGTTATTTGGATCTATGGAAACCTAAAGATATATCGTAATATGTTGTTGAAATTATTTGGAGTTTGTGGACACCCCTTGGTTTATGTTATTTTGTAATGATGACTTATGGAGTTTGTATTATGGTTATTTGGAAAATATGAGATTGTGTACTAATTATGAAATCCTTGAAGTTTTAGATGCTTTGAGAGACAGGGTTGTAAGTGACAGGTGGTAATTGTCCAACCCCCTCCGGGTTTGGGGCGTTACATTTACAACCAAGAGAGTAATGTTTACAACCAAGCATTCTCAAATACATTGCCTTTACATTTACTCACCATAACTCTTGGTTACAAATCCTATATTATGGCGGAAGGCTCTTTTGAGAAAGCCCCCTCAGTGTTGCCAAAGTAGTTGTAAATGACTATCGTAATCAATCTCCAGTCCATTTTCTGAACTTCAAACTCTCTTTTGAAGACTAAGACCCCCTTCTGTTTTAAGAGAAGATATTTGTTTCCATGAAATCCAATGCTTCTTGCGGTCATCGGTTTTATCAGCCCATCCTCCTTTTTTTGAAGCTGATACTCATTTTTCATCCTCCCTTTTCTGAACCTCAAACTCCCTTTTCAAGACTCCATCCTCTTTTTTCTGAATCACATCCAATTTTTCTGGAAGTTCATTTTGTCTTTCTCTATAATCATCTGCCCATATGAAGAAATTGCATTTGGAATGCCCCTGAAGAGTAAAAACCCTCTTAGTACAAGTCTTATGGGTAGGGCTATGCTAGGTTAAAAGTACCAAATCAAAATATTCAGTAACAAGGGGAAGCATGGTCTGAGGAAAAATCATGTATATCTTCTGTATAGTTTTGGAAGGGGGGGAGGGATGCATTGCTAATAATCGGAATGTTTCAATGGTAAGTTAGGCCAACACAAGATTTGAACACGGCCACACCCTCTACCTTGTTCTGGTAGAAAACACCATTTGAACTTCGTTATATTCAGAATAGCAGTGGATTTGTTTTTCTCCAATCTTAGTTGTCCTCCTGTTTTAGCTGCCAAGTACTAATCAAGAAAATATCCAGACGAAACAACTCCATTCTATGCTCTACTCACGCAAACAGCAACATAAAAATTTTACTGAAGCATATAAACCCAAAATATGGAGATATGAGCCACTTAACGGACTAAAGGTCGCAATTTGCACCGACACATTTTCAACTAAAAAATGATAAAGTATATTGTCTAACTCTACCCAAAAATGGATTCAGTCCATGATGAAAAAAAGGTAATGCCACAAACATGGGATTTACAACTGGAAAAGAATCAAGGTTAGGTACTGTGATGAGTTTACTGGGTGATGTGGAAGGAGTTGACCTAGTAAGTTATTCGAAACCTTGAAAATTTTTAATTTTGGGCTGGTATTTAAATACTAAGTTATTTGGTCTATATTATTATATCTATTGTAATAGTTAAATATACCAATTGAGAACTGCAATAATACGATTGAGAACTACACAGTACATGTTGATACTTTGTGATTGATTATTAAAGCAACTTTTTATCCATCTTTTAATTTTGTCACTTTGATTTCAGGTCCAAATTAAAGCAACCAATATTTCATAGAAAAAGCTGGAATCATTCATTGCCCTGTGATTTTATCCATCTTTTAATTTGACATTCTTTAGCAGGCATAATTATGTCAAATAGGTATAAAAGACCAAGGCAATGCACTGACCATATATCAGACTATAAGAAAACTAATTACATGTCATAATGCCATGCCTAGAGTGTAGATGTATCTGTGATTCCTCAAAATGAATAAGCAGTGAGTTTCATCTTGGTCAAATTGTGTTCCTCATATTATGATACAATTTTAATTACAGAATACTAGAATAATTAATTATGAGGAAATAACTCTATCCCTTTACGTGGGACAACTACAAAACCTTTTCTCCTCTGCAGTTATTAATTGTCGTGCAGTCTGCAAACTCATGATTCCAAATCACCAAACGATTAAAAAACTATATAAATTGCAACGAGAGAATCTATCTTCTTTACATGGCCCACATGGCCCATGCTACATGCCAAAGCTGTAAACCCACTCAGTAGCACATGTACCTTAACTAGTGATTAATAATTTTTAGAGACCGAAAGAACAAAAAAGTGTACGAGTCAAACTAGCATATATATCACAATCCACACAAAATGAAGAGAAAAATGTTTTGCAGAGTTTAATTGCTTTCCCAATGGAACAAAATACACAATCACAGACTAAAAATGAAACTGAAAATAATATTTTGCGATGATCTCCAACTAACAATGGAACAAAATACACAATCCAACATCCTCTTCTTAACCCCAACACAGACTAAGAAAAACTTATTGAAATTGTAGAAACAATTTGAATAGAAGATTCTTTGGACAGAAAAATTATATTACCGTGGCGCAGATCTGGACTTCGAGATGGGTTCTCTTCCGCAGATCTGGAAGCAGTACTCCTCGAACTCCAATGGCCTTCCGTGTTTGCCCTAGAACCACAGGGAAACAAAGAAATGGAGTAAAGAGGGAGAGGTAAAAATGGGAAGAAGAGAGAGAGAGAGAGAGAGAGAGAGAGAGAAGCACGCATGGCTATGCCGTAGAATCATAGAGAGACGAGAGAGAGGAGTAAAGACTTACGAGAGAGGAACACGCGAGATCAGCTTCATACGAGAGAGGAAGGCCGCTGACTTTGAGCACGTGGAAATCGTCTTGGGGCAGCTTGATCCACAGAGAAGCGGGGAGCTTGATTTCACAGAGAAGAGGGGAGGCGAGGAGGGGAGATCGTCTTGGGGCAGCTTCATTTCACAGAGAAGAGGGGAGGAGAGGAAGTGTGGCGTCGGGCGAGAGAGTGCGTTTTTCGTTTGGGGGCAGAATCGGTTCATTTGTCAGTGAATCCGGTTTGCCACTTAGGTGTAGGTGTTAAAATCTTAAACCGCTTATGAGAAGAATTTTCCTTTCCCAAGTGGTGGATATTGTCGTGTCACTGGGCTCTCCAAGCCTATCACTGCTTATTGTAGGCAAGAAAACCCCATTTTCATTGGTTCTTCATTTTCTTGTCAATGAACTGATCGTTGCGTAAGGTGTCGGTTTGCTACGTTTACGGAAAGGGAAAATTGCAAAGGGAACAATAGTTTGATAAAAGAGAAATGGTAATCATTTCAATTCTCATAATCTTCTCATCATTTCATGATTAGATATTAAATTATTAAAGACTAGTTATTATATTTCACTCATAAACTTATTATCTAATGTGATATAGCGATAAAAAAGGGGATGATGAATATATTTACTCTTGATAAATATATATATATATATTTGTTTGCTTGCTAAATTGTCATTAACCAACCTTTTTAAACTGCGATTTTCAGATTCATAAAAAAGAAAAAAATAAAAACATATTTTTCTTAGCTTGCATTAGATGCCAGTAGAGAGAGGTAAAAGCCTATTCTGAAAGAAAACACTATACTTTATCTTCAACTTGAAGCAATCCCTATCAATTGAAGGCCAGCCGACAGAGGTCGAGAGTAGCCTCTGCTCACTAGTCTCTTTGGATTCAAATAGATTATTCATCAAGTACAAATGCGGAGTTTGCTGTAACATTAAAATAGAACTTCCAATAACTTTTGTTGGAAGTTTGGTGAAACATTGGCATAACTCATTAAATACTTGGAGGCTACAATTAAGTTCAAATATACCATGTTAATAAGACACAACATAATCTAGCAGGAATCCTATGACTGAGTCAACATCCTCGGTAAGAAAGTGTACGTGTGCTTATATCCTCGCTCTTGCATGGCTTGCATTTGGCGGCCGGGGCGACAGCCAACATGATCTCTCCACTGTAATAAACCATGATTGCCGGAGTCATGAATCCTTCTCACCTGTAATAAACGTGGCAGTTGTGGCAAGCATTGGGCAAGCTGAGGGCAGAGAGGGTGGCATGGAGAATTGGCACTTGTAGGTTTTGGTGATGATGCTGATCATATGTCCTGGCAGTCCTGCTGCAATATTATATGCATGCACACTATATATATAGTTCCTGTGGCCTTCTCAAATAAAAGAATGTAGATTGACGATCCTTGGAAAAAGCTTAGGTTATCATGATCAAGAAGCGAATGACCGGGTAATAAGTTAGATTTCTCAAATTTAATACTAGCAGAAATAAATCAAAGTGCAGGAGAGAATTAAATTAGGGTGAAGATGCTAGCTGTATTTCTTCCATATCTGATTTCTTGTAGAATATCCCTTTTTGTTGAGATTTTCATGAATTATTGTTGTCCTTGAAAAGCGGATAATTTTTAGCTCTGGTTAAGGCCGAGCATCTCTGGTTAATAATCCATTCTTTTCTAGATTCAGTGAAGCCAGGATAGACAAGGATGGAAGATAACCTTTTCCTTTTCTTTTACAAGTTTGATTTTCTCACCAGGCAACATTGCTGGCTCCCACGTGAAATCTTGTTTACAATTAATCGGCCTTCACTTACTTAGTGTTTTCATTCTTTGCATTTTGCTGTTTCATACTTTCATTCATTTCACCGAGTTTTTGACTGTTTTTATTTGTATTTGTACGAATAAACTACAGCAGAAGAGAGAGAGAGAAAAAATGTGAAAGCAGAGGAGAAAATAATAGAAAGAATTCTCAACCAAATCCTTATATTATATAAATATATCAGAATTGTCGATGATGCTCTTCCTTTTCCGTTTTTTCTATTTTTCTTGTCAGCTTCAGGCTTAAGTCTGGTTTGGTTACGTATACGTGATGAGATGAAATAAAAGTTGAAAAACATATTGTTAGAAAATAAATTTTTTATTTTTATTTTAAAATTTAAAAAAATTGAATTCTTTATTATATTTTATATGAGAATTTGAGAAAGTTATAATAATTAAATAAGTATCTCATCTACAAAACCAAACAATGCCTAATTAACTGATATCTTTCCTTTCCAGACATTTCTTAATTTGAAACTGCACATATTCATTCAACTCAGGAATTTTACATAAATTGTAAAGATGATTTAATTTTATGTGTAGTGGGACAAAGAAAGAAAAAAAGATAAGGTTTTGTGACGTAATATTGAGTGTATAGTCACATAGAGTTCATTTCCGTCTTCAGTATATGTCCAAACCCACTGCCACATCCATTCCATCGGGGTCGGGTCGGGTCGGGCTGCCACATCCATTAATGCGGGTTAATCAGGCTCAAACACATAACGGTTTGGTCGGTGTGCACCCCATTGCAATTTGCCATCACCATAAAAGTCCATGGAAGTTGAGAAAATAACAGCAGCTAGAGTGCAAGCAGCAGCCACCTCTTCACGGTAGCTAGGAGCCGAGCAGCAGTGAGAGCATATAATATAAGCCACAAAATACCATCAACTATCAATAGGATCTTAATAAATTTTCTGGGCAAAAACTTGATCCTTTGATTGAAAGATTAATATGATCTATTGCTCAAACATATATCCCCGAAATCGCTGTCAAAATGCATGGCCGGCCTACTTGTCTATTATCAAAACCATATGATCAAAGACTAGCTAGCCCCCTCTCATGCATTGAAACTGTCCAATGCATTGAAACTATTTGGGACCTTAATCCTAATTCATCATGTGAGGTAGAGAAATCTGGGTTTAGAAATTAGGCAAAAAATAATGTATATCATCGGCCTGAATTGACTGACGTGATATATTTTAAGTAGCATTGATCTATTTAAGTGAAAACACCAAGCTTGACAAGAAATCCAAGAAATCAGAATTGAACCTTCACACAAACCATATTAATTATAAGGCCTTCTAGTTGATATGGTTGAAGGGATAAAATATCCCAAGCCCAAATAAATCAAACTCAGCCCATCCAAAGACCTCTATCAGAAGACAACAGAAGGAGAGACAAAGAGAGGACAAGGAGGGGACAAGGAACAAAACAGTCAGAGGCAAAAGAGTGGAATAAAGTTGTCATTCCTCACCACCCCCAAGAACAGGATAAAAAGGGATTAGACCGGACGAGAAATGGAACTTCGACTTCTTTAGTTTCTTGAATCTCACGACGACGATGAGAGAGGATCTCTTCCAGAAAATAGGTCTCTGGCCTCCATTATACAGTGACAAATGAGAGACTGTAAAATAGTCATATTATAATGGATTTGCCCTCCAAACGACCAATGTTATATTCATCTATGTATATAAGAGACTTGAATAATGTACTATTCTGATTCATTCAATAATATCATAAGTTTTTCTCCTCTCTTCAATGAAGTTCTCTGATATTTTCTACTATCATTGATCATGTTGAATTAAATATACAAGATTCTGCATACAGATCACTACACCTCTATTTTAATTAGTTTGATCTCTGATATGGTATTAGAGCATTAAAGTCTATTATGGCTTCTGTATCTAATTCTATTTTTTGTTAGAAGATTTTTCGAACTCCTGCTTTCTCCATTCGTACTTTCTCCATCATGGAGAAAGCCCTCGTTCTGTTTTGATTTCTCAACCATTGAATGACAAGAATTACTACCCATGGAGCAGGTTAATGTTGATAGCTCTTAATACTAAGAATAAGATAGGCTTTGTCGATGGAACTTTTACTCAACCTTAAGATCAATCTGGTCCTTCGTACATTCTTTGGTTTCGATGTAATAATATGGTTCTTTCATGGATTTTTAATTTCTCTTACCAAAGAAATTGCTACTAGCATTATTAGTACTCAAAGTGTTGAAAAGGTTTATAGAAATTTGAAAACTCGATTCACACAAGGTAATGGTCCTAGTCTTTTCTAACTCAAGAAAGATCTTGATTCTTTAACTCAAGATCAATCGTCTAGGATTTCTTATTACACTAGACTAAAGGTCGTATGGGATGATCTCTCTAATGTGAAATCGATCCCTAGTTGTTCATGGAATCAAGGATGTTCTTGTGGGTCCTTAAAGACTGTGACTAAAAATGGAAAGGAGTATGAACAAGCTTCTAATGGGATTAAACACTTCTTTTACCCATATATGAGGACAAATATTGCTAATGGATCCAATGCCACCAATTGACAAGGTGCTTTCTTTGGTTTTGGAAGAAGAAAAGTAGTGAAAGGTTGTAGTAGGAGTTCCACTGATGATTGAATGACATGCTTTGAACTGCCTTAATTACCATGAGAGCATCTCCTCCATCACATATGCTTAAACAGCTGCAAGATAGTGAGAGAGAGGTGTACTGGGAAGCAGTGAAAAGTGTTCAGAAGGAAGTTAATGTTATGCTGGAGCAAGAGGACATGAAGTGGAGACAAAGAGCAAAAAAGCATTGGTATAGTATGGGGGATAGTCATACCAAATACTTTCATACTTGTGCAAACCAAAGGAGAAGGAAGATTTTCATTCATAGAGTTAAAGAATTTCATTCATATAGTAATTTTTTGTATATAAATAATTTTAGGTTGAAAATGGGATAAATGTCAGGACTTGGGCCGAAATTTGACTGGAAATGTCAGTTGGGCCTAAAAATATAAAACTTGCCCATTTGGTATTGGGTCGGATCGAACGAACTGATACTTAATGGTCTGGTCCGGTCCATAAGGAAATTCAATCCTGTTCAGGGTGGGAAAAGGGTGGATCGAAGTGGTCCAGCACCATCCCAAAAACACCCAATTGACTGACAGTATCGGACTGGATTCACCCCTGAGTAAAAAGGTAGAGGAAAAAAAAATCGTAGCAAATTACGCCACATGTATTTAGAAAAAACATCAACTAGACATAAGCAATGAAATTTTACAACAAAGATAACATGGGCAAGGCCCATAAGTCACAATAAACCTTATCAAATACAACATGAGTTAAACTAGAAAAGGATAAAAAAATGGAGTTGGTAAGTTGTCTAACTGACAAATTTAACAACAGAGTGAGTTTTATTAGAACCAATAGTTTGAATAAGTTCTTTCCAGGATTTGGAAAGCAGAGGCCTGACGATGTACCAAACATTGGTACCCCACTTCTTAGAGACAGTCCAAAAATGATGAGTAGAGAATTGAGCTTCGTAAGGGGGAGATAAGGTGTAAAGATTACCCTTCCATTGCCCTATCATTGGGATGTGGTTGGTCTCCCATTCCTTAACATCTCCCTCTCATTGGAAGATTATTACAGTACATGAATTGTATATCTGATTTGTTATGTTTGAAATATCATTTATAGCTGGCTTCGATCCTTCGATTTATGGACACTAATCTCTACGCTCCCCATGCACGAAATTCTGTCAAAGCAATAAAAATTGCACAATATTAGAAGTTAGAATGATTTATATTAATAGAAAAATTCACAAATGTAGTTTGGATGGATTTGTAGCACAATAGATACTGCTTATTAGGCCTGGAGGCCGCCGGGTACCCGTATCCTGCTGGCTCGGCCCATTTGCCTGGCCCCCACCTGCAGCAAGTGGGGTTATCCGCCCGCCCTTAGGTAATATATGTTTGGATTTATTCTCAACTATCATTAAATTAAATCCTCTCAAGTCTGTTTATGCTCTACAAATCTTGTTCAGAGTATCTTCCTCGTGCCATGATATCTTTAATTCTCTTCTCATTGTGAATTGTCTGAATAATCCATTATCGGAAGGGAAGTAGAGCAAAAAACAGAGTATCAATGAGTCAAGCGGAAAGTCTACACGCCACTCATGAAAAAGGGTATTCCAAAAAATAGGTGCTCTCCTCCTCCAGTTTCAACAAAGGATTAACACATGAGTAGGTTGGAAAGTCAATATTGGGAGCTATATCTGAACAAGGACAGCTCAAGTCGGTAACATGATGTCCCAAGCAATTTAATTTCAAGAAAAATAACATAAGTCTATTTTGGAGTAGTGATTTCCATGCTAGCTATTTGCCAATCTGGTTTCGAAATGTGGCAACAATATTCAGGCAATGGCCTTCGGTCCAGATGGCACTACTCCTGATCATAGGTACTGCTCTAGTGCTCTGTTGGAAAAAATGTCTAGAATTATGTCTATTTATTTGGCATGTTATATCAATAGCTTTTAATCTTTTTTATTCAACCAAAGTTTTTTAGATTTCTCGTCACTAATATAAAAACAAAGGGGGTTTACTAAGTATTAGAAATACTAGATCAGAATATACAGTAGAAGCGATATTACCTCATCGAAAATATCTTGAATCTAATACAGTTGTTCCACGGATTTTCCATCATTGTTGTTCATCCCAAATCTTTACTTATCGATAGTGGTGTGTGTTATGTGGTAGGACTAGATCAACACTCAGCATATTCCACAACCTAGAGGAGGGGACTAGAGAGAATTCTTTGAGAGAGAAATTTACTACTTTTGTGCAAGACATCCATCTTTTAATTTTCAACCAAAATTTGTTAGATTTCTCGGCACTAATATAAAAACAAAGGGAGATTACTAAGGAAATGAAAGATGATCAAGTTGCTCGACCAGAACTTTGGAGATGCACCTTTTTTAAAATTCTATCTATTAAATAATGTGGCAGAATATCATGCCAATTTAGTAATTATATTCTAATTTAGCTAATTTAGCTATTTCTGCGCATCACGAAGGTTTACAACCAATATTTATAACAGTTCTGCACATCAGAGGCTGGTATCATGAGTTTGTTACGAGTGTTTATCAATAGTTACAACTATGTGCAGTACACTTATCTTGAGCAAAGGAGGTTTGTGATGATTTTCAATATTTTATGCTATATACGCATTTAGTATCCTCAATTATGCTCTATATTTATTTTCATTTTCTGGCTTCGTGACTTTATCCTCATAGGTCTATATTATTGTATAGTGTCAGCTTCACTATACAATAATAATTAGGTCCATATATAAAGAAACAAGACTACTAGACAAGTTGCCGCTTGAGATTGATTCGGTCAAATTTGAGTTTAGCTTAATTCGTTTATTAAATGAGTCATTTGTGAATACAAAACTATAATCGATTATTAAATTATACAATTTGTAAAAAGCTTGGCTAGAGTACTCTCATATGCTTGTATAAACTAGAATAACTTAGTAAATATTTCTATATTAAATATATTTTAATATATTTAAATTACAGTACATAATATGCATCATCATATTAATATTGCTATTTTTTTTTTCTTTTTTTAGGATATGACTCATCTTCTGATAACTAGAAAAATGGGAAGGGAAGGATCAAGCGAGGATACGTCTCGAATTGGGGCTCGAACAGTGATGCATGAATGAGAAGTCATGATCAACCAAATCCACGACCTCATATGGGAGCAAAAGAGTATTCGAGACGTGTTCCAGAAGAGAGGTTGGATGAGTATCTGCACATTGAGGGGTAACATCTACCCCTCAATGGTTTAGGAGTTTTATATGCAGATGTACTCCATGCCTAAGGATGCATCCTCTCACACCATGACAGTACACAGTGTTTAGTTCGAGGTCTCATAGCTCTTGGAGATCCATTGCGTAGCTGAGATATTAACTACAGGAGATGCTCAGCCTATGGATGGATCTCGAGTAGATGCAGATGTAGGCACTTTTGCATCATCTACTGCCCCAGTTGACCTGTCGGAGGCTGGGGATACTAATGAGGAGGATGACAACCGAGATTAGGGTTTTTATATCCTCACTGGGGGTGACCGAAACCGAATCGATAGGAAGAACTCCTTCAGCCAGGTACAACTCCTCTTTTTTCTTTTTTTTTTCGCATGTTACATCTTATTATTGCAACAAATGTGGGACATAAGGCCACATTTAGCCGAAAATGCACACAGTTCCTTATACGAGTGGCCTGTGGAGACCCCATCGACTTGCCACTTTGTATTTTTGAGAGGATCCGTTACGAGGCGCGTCGTCTCCACGGACAACCTCCCATATAGACCTCATTACTAAGCTATTACTGAGCCGGAGTGTGCAACCTAAGGTGGAGGAGTGGAATACAGACCAAATGAGCCCCATCGACATTAACACACACCATCGGAGCATTGGACAGAGGAAGGGGCATGCTGGACATCAGCCAAATCCTGTACTAGATCTTGATCCTCTGACCCAGGCTGAGCCCGGTGTTGGGAGTACTAGTCAGTCGTCGGCGAGTACATCTATAGGAGATGCGCGGCCTCTTTGGGTTGATGCAGTGATCTCAGATCTTACTGTGCATATTGACCGACAGATCGACAGATAGATCGCAGCTGTAGAGGAGACTATCACCTAGATTTCCCATCATGTCGATGTTCTAAACGAGAAGGTCACAATATTGATTGAGCAGTTCCGCACAGCAACATGATTTGTAAACAACACGTTGATCTGAGTGTTGTTTACAAAATTTTGTCATATTTTGTATAGTCTCTTTATTATATGTAATGAAAATTATTATTTAATATATCTACTGTTTTTGAATTTCAATTTTCAATCTTTTTTAATGTTAACAAACTTTAATATTAAATCACTGCACTTTAATTCTCAATCTTTTTTAATTTGAAATATCCAACTTTAATATTAAATCAATTAACGTTCGAACGTTGGCGCCAAATATTTTTACGTTCGCATGTAAATAGCCCCCACGTTTGCATGTACAGGGAACGTTCAAACGTTAATATGTATACGTTTGAACGCAATGCAATTTTGCAGCTGCCTTTAGTGAGAGTTTCCACAAACCGTCACAGAAAATCATTTTTGTGACGGTTTGGATATTATCACAATTGCAAAACCGTCACAAAAACTCATTTTTATTGTAGTGCTTTATCCTTATAAGAATATGTTGGTTTGGTAGTATCAGCTTCACTAGACAATAATAATTAGGTCTATAAAGAGCAAGACTACTCGACAAGTTGCCGCTTGAGATTGATTCGGTCAAATTTGTGTTTAGCTTAATTCGTTTATTAAATGAGTCATTTGTGAATACAAAACTATATATAATCGATTATTAAATTATACAACTTGTAAAAAGCTTGGCTAGACTCTGATCATATGCTTGTATAATCCACCCAGTACAGATCGCCGCACCTCACTGAAGTGAAGAGTCTCCACACCGCAGTGAACATCGGCATTTAGAGTTTCAAGAGCGCCAACATCCATGGAAATTACAACTTCTGTGGAAGGCGAATCCAGGCGCGCCAATTACCCGGAGCCGATACGTGAGTTCACCGAGGAGGAACGCAACATCATAAAGGAGAAGTTAACGATATATGCGGGGGAAGCCAAAAAGTTAAGAGACCGTGGAAGCACTAGCTGCATCTACAGAGTCCTCCCGAGGCTCAAGGAAATCAATAGCAACCGATCGTACGAACCCAACATGGTCTGCATCGGGCCCTACTACCACAAACAGCGTGAAGAAAAATTCCAGATGGCCGAAGATTGCAAGAGGAAGTGCCTCGGCTCCTTGCTGGTCAAGACGACAGATGAAGAAATGCAAATCAATTCCTATATGAGCTGCTTGCAAAGAATAAGCGAACTTGAAGAGATGATCAGAAAGTGTTATTCTGAAGAGTTCGAAGTCGCCGGTATTGAATTTCTCGAAATGATGGTTGTTGATGCTTGTTTTATAATAGAAATAATTGAAATGTTTGAATTCGTGAAGTTAGATCGAACTTTCGAAATCGACTCCAGCGAATCTGATCGTGGAGCCTTCGCGTGGATGGTACCGTATTTCTACAGGGACTTTCTCCTGCTTGAGAATCAGATCCCTTTTTTCGTTCTGGAAGAGATATATGCGCTTACCCATAACATTTCTGTCGAGATAAGTAGATCCTGGCTGAAGGTTACTGCTTTGGGATTCTTTCAGAACGGAATGAAAAGATTCAATTCTATAAGATACAACACTAAAATGGATGGGATCCCGGTATTGCATTTGCTGGACTTGGTTCGGAGTAGTTTAATTATAGCATCCAATACCACACTGGAAAGAAAATACTTCGTTTTAGATACTCCATTAATTCACTGCATCTCGAAGCTCCGGCTAGCAGGGATTAAGGTCAGTCCGGCTAAGAAGGCTCTTAACCTCCTAGAAGTGAAATTCAAGAGAGGTGTGATTGAGATGCCAAACATAGCCATCGACGATTTGATGAGATGTCTGTTGCTGAACTGTGTGGCATTCGAGCAGTGCCACCAGAGAAGCAAAAAGTACTTCACGGTTTACGTTACTTTTTTGGACTGCCTGGTGAACACCAAAGAGGACGTCGAGTACCTTCGCGAGCGCAATGTCATTGACAATTACCTTGGCAGCGACTTCGAGATTGCGTACTTCATTAGCCGTGCGGGCAAGGATTTGGTACTCAATGATTTCTATTTGGGGGAATTGTTCGAGGATGTGGACAGGCATTATCGGAATAGGTGGAAGTGGAAATGGGCGAGCTTCGAGCGGGAATATTTTGACAAGCCGTGGTTGCTTCTGTCGGCAGCGGGTGGCATTTTGCTAGTAGTGGCTACGTCACTCCAGGCCGTAATGGCCTTCTTAACTTACAAGTATAAAAATAGCTAGCCTAACTACCAATTAGGTAATTAATTAGGTTATAATTATTTAATTCTCTCGCGTATTATGTTCACTCGATATCATGGTCTTAGAAAGTTTGATCGATTGCTACTTTTAGGATATGATATCACACTACAAAAAAAATGGGCAATTGAGACAGATTATTTGTTGCGAGAATGACTATTTGGGACAAAAACAAACTTATTTTGACAGAAAATAATCAATTTGGCAGCAAATAACTAGCAGTAAATAAATAATTTTCTTGTAGTGTCAGTCGAGTACTTTGGTTTGATGGAGTGTTTTGCATGTATTTTTTTTTATATGAAATTATTATTTACTTTTTCTCTTCGACTTTTCAAGTTGTCCTCAAAATCAAAATATCATTATATATAGTGAAGGTAGAAATTTGGATATGATAAGCCAATCATATTTTCTTTAACTATAGGAAGATGACTTTAGTTTAATTGGTCGGATATTTTCTTTTTCTAACTTATTTATGAGATTCGGGATTTTGTCAAGTCATCGTCTAACTTAGTTCTTGCTTAAATACTTTCGTGAGAAATCAAACATGATTCAAAGAAATTTTGTGGACATGATAAATTCAAGGAAATCATCCCTTATTTTCCTATCTCTTTTTATTTCTACATCTCCTCCCATTGTTTTATTTTATTTATTTTTCTTACTTTGAATTTCATTAAATATCCCGTTATCATGTCGAATATTGAGTGAACGCAGCCAATATCGCATGTTCATCTAAAGGCCGGATTTTTTTATGACCCAACAAAACCAAGCCGGTACCCATATAAAAAATCTGGGTACACGTTTTTTTTTTTTTCCTTTTGAATGTTTGTAGTATTTCCTTTCTTTTTTAGCGACAACAAAGAAGCATTGTGGTGGAACTTTCACTGCTGCAGCTCTTCTTTACAGCTTTTTGCATGCATGGGTTTCTGGCAAATGTATTATACACAATAATTGGGAGCCAGCTAGCTGAGCTAAACCAGTGAGAAAATGATCATAAAACTAACAAACAATCATCCCTAACTTGAAGACCCTTGAACCAGATTGGTCCACTCAAATCATCTTTTAACTCCATACATTTGCAGAAGACAACTCGAATCAGCAAAGAGACTATGATGAAAGTTTTGAGTTTCCATATCCAATGTAGTGATACTGAGGAATGAGTGAAAAATAACACCAATTTTGAATTTTGATTATCCAGCTCAAAGGTAAAGTAGATTATCACTTCCACATTGTGATATTTAACACATTTCCCTTCAGTACGTGTTCTGGTTCAAATATAGGTAAACAGAGATAAGGTCCAAAGCATGCAATTCAATCGGAGATTCAGAAAGGGAAAACAAAGCGACATCCTTTGAATTATATGGCAAAACTGACAATCAGTTTGGTTATCATTCCCTGGATCGAGACAGCAACATAGTGGGGCCAAATATCCCAATTATTAAGCATTACCCAGCCCATCTTTCATGCATATCCACATCTGCATTTACAAAAAACATTTCCATGCAACACTTGGACCACTATCCGTACCGACCGTACCCGATTGCTTTCCATATAGTGGATAACCAGATCAGTCACAAATGGTTTAAGTCCAGCTCATGCACCTCGTTATTTTTAAGTCAGTAATGTTAACTCAACATAGCATTTTAATTCAGAGAAATGTGTCCTATATTCTCAGTCGATAGATCAAATATCATATATATATATATAAGCATATTTCTTTTTCCCCCAATCTAAACATGCAGGTCTGACATAGGCATGATCATCAGATATGTGGTGTAAGTACATGTAAGTTAATTCTTTCCACGATTTTAATTAAATGTACTCTTAACAATAAGACAATGGCATAGAATGTAAAATAAAATGCAACACTAGTGTATTTTTCATGCATTGTAACTAGTATAATCTGTCCTAGAAACATCTATACACCAAATTCCAGATGACACAATCCATACACAAATAATAAAATCCACTTGGGAAGTAGAAATTTCCCCATGGTTATGAACTCGTTCAATGCAGTAAACTACTAATGATGTAAGTCATGCAACAGCAAGCACAGTGCTCTAATATCAATCCTTCTTTCAACTTGAATTACCCCCATAAGTATATCTAATTTGCTCATCCACGTTAATGATGTTTCAAGTAAAACACGTACATATTTTCCTAGTTCTCCTCTCTTGTAGAGGTCCCTCTTTCCGGCCTAAGTGCAGGGGCTCCCCATCTCACATCTCGTGGGATTTCTCACTACGATCACTAGTTTTCACTCTCTCATAGAAGTCTCTCTATGGAAGATAGTATTGATCAGCTTTGTCAAAGACTAGTCTCACTGTCTGAGAAAGAACAAGAGGTATTACTGGTTGATGATACGCTGTATGAAGATTCAAAACACAGAGGTGTAAGGTGTCTCTTAGTCTCTTTGGTAACAGACAAGTATTACAACAAAGAGGCCTTCAAGCACACCATGAAGAAGGTCTGGCGTCCCGTGAAGAGAATATCCTTCAAAGAGCTGGGAAACAACTTGCTGCTAGTCGAGTTTGAGAATGAGGCAGATAAGAGAAAAGTGCAAAGGGAAGGTCCATGGTCTTTCGACAAGAACCTGGTCCTGATGAAGAATTTGAAGGTGAATCTCAACCCAACAAAATAACCATCTCAGAAGCAGCATTTTGGATTAGATTGTATGATCTCCCTCTACATGCCATGAATGAAAAAGTGGCTAGACTTGTTGGTGCAAGTATTGGTCTGATTGAGGAGGTTGATGTGGATCAAGGTGAAATCGCATGGGGAGAGTTCATTCGCATCAGACTAAAAATAGATATATCAAAGCCTCTGATGAGAGGTAAGTTCATTCATTTGGGAACTCATAAATCATGCTGGGTGCGTTTTGCGTATGAGCGCCTACCAAACTTTTGTTATGCATGTGGTAAGTTGGGGCACAACCACAAAGACTGCAGGTTATGGCAGTCAAACAAGCAACAAATCCCTGAAGAAGAGCTCCCCTTTGGCCCATGGATGCGTTCAGGCGGGGGAGGAGGAAAGGGGCAGCAACACCGTGAGAAGAGGGAGGATAGTGACCGGAATACAAGGCCATCTCAAACCAATAACCAAGAAGAGGAAATGGTGCAACAGCAGACGGGCAATAAGGAAGCAGAAATGATACAAAAGAGGGTGGGGAATGAAAATGTCATTTCCAAGGGAACTAACATGTCTCAAGTCAGACACTCCTTTGGGACACTACAAGAGAAAGCTGACATCCCAACTCCTAATATGGAAAGAACGTACACGGATGGGAATGAGACATCGAGCCAACAAACAAGGGAGCAACCTTCACAAAAATGGGGACAGCTGTCTGAGGAAATATATACTGGAAATATGGGAAAAGAGCCTAATGAGAGAGGGCCTACGATGCTTGAGAACTGTAGTGGGCTTGAAGGTCCAAAAGGGCGCTGTGATGCAGGCCCACAGACTGTACAGAAGAAAATAACCATGACTACTGCAACAAGATGGTCCAGGAGGCATAAAAAGGTCGCTGAAGAGGAAACAAAGGCTGTGAAGAATAGCCCATCAAAGAAAAGAAAAGAGGTAGAATTAATAACCAATGCTAACATACCTGCTAAGCATAAGCAGAGAAAGGTAAGTATAGATGCTCATGAAGGCCAACCAGAGATATTGGAGGATGCCATGAAAATCATAAGTTGGAACTCACGTGGGCTTGGGATCCCACGGGGAGTTAGAGCATTTTGTGATATGGTCATGAAGGAAGGTCTCGAGATTCTTTTCCTACAAGAAAAAAAATTAATAGGGAAAGATTTAGACAGGCTGAAGTACCAACTAGGATACCACGACTGTTTGGCTGTGGATAGGGTGGGACTGAGTGATGGTCTATCATTGATGTGGAAAAATGAGGTGGATTTGACCATATGTAGCTACTCAATTAATCACATAGATGCTTTGGTGGTGGAAAATGGAAGAAACAGAAGAGAGTGGTAGTTAACAGGAATGTATGGACAACCTATTGCAGCTAGAAGAGATGAAACATGGGCACTGCTCATATCCTTAAGAAGAAATGGAAACCTTGCTTGGCTAGTTTTTGGTGATTTCAATGAGATACTCAGCAGGCAAGAAAAGTATGGAGGAAATGCAAGACCCGAGAGACAGATGATGGCCTTCAGAGATGTGGTTAATGAATGCCAGCTTACTGATTTGGGATATGCTGGGTAAACATTTATTTGGTGGAACAATCGAGATCAGCTGGGAAGTATTTGTGAAAGATTGGACAGATTTCTGTCAAATTCCAAGTGGACAGATATGTTTCCTTTTGCCAAAGTGTTTCATGGCTTTGCTACTTATTCAGACCACATCCCAATAATATTGCAGGATGTGGGTGAGACTTTTGTTAGAAGAGGACCAAAACCCTTCAGGTTTCAAGCAATGTGGGCAGAGTCTGCTGACTGTGAGCAAGTAATCTTGAGGGCATGGACTAGTAGTCAAGAGCAAGGTGGTATGATTGATGTTATGAGGAGGATAGATGTGTGTAGTAACAAGCTGACTAGATGGAACAAAGCTTCTTTTGGCAATGTTCAAAGACAACTACAGTTAGCCAAAACAAAGCTACAAAGACTACTTTTGATAGATCCAATTCTTTTTAACAAAGATGCTTTTAAAGAAGCCCATAGGGAGGTGCATTGCTGGTTGGAAAGAAATGAGATGCTTTGGAGGCAAAGATCAAAGGCCTTGTGGCTCAAAGCAGGAGACCAAAATACAAAATATTTCCATACCAAGGCTTCTCATAGAAGAAAAAAGAATTTTATATGTAGATTGAAGGATGGAGAAGGGGTTTGGAAAGAAGGGGAAGCAAAGGATCAACTAATATTGCAGTATTTTGAAGATCTATTCACGGCAAACCCACAGGAAGGCAATTGGGAATTCTTATCTGCTTTGCAAGGGAGGGTTACAAGGGAAATGAATCATGAATTAGTCAAGAGCTTTACTACAGCGGAGGTGGAGAGGGCTTTGCATCAAATGAACCCTACCAAAGCCCCAGGTCTAGATGGTATGGCACCCATCTTCTTTCAAAAGTATTGGCATATTGTTGGAGAGTCAATCACCATTGCTATGCTACAAGCTTTGAATGAAGGTCATTTTCCTGCATCTCTAAACCACACATTCATAACTTTGATCCCAAAAATTAAAACACCAGAAAGAGCATCAGAATTTTGTCTTATTAGTTTATATAATGTGGTTTACAAATTAATTTCCAAAGTCCTAGCAAATAGACTCAAAATAATTCTACCTACCATCATTTCCAGCACACAAAGTGCCTTTGTACCCGGTAGAATTATTTCAGATAATATACTGGATGCTTATGAAATGGTAGATTTTTTGGAGAAAAAAAGAAAAGGAAAAGAGGGCTTCATGTCTTTAAAGCTTGACATGAGTAAGGCCTATGATAGGCTCGAATGGAAGTACTTGAAAGTAGTCATGAGGCAGTTGGGGTTTGATAACAGGTGGATCAATTTGGTGATGTTGTGTGCGCACACTGTATCCTTTTCTATTCTTGTAAATGGGGCACTAATGGGACCTATCTTGCCATTAAGAGGAGTCAGGCAGGGGGATCCCTTATCCCCTACCTCTTTCTTCTTTGCACTGAAGGGCTTGTGTCCTTGTTACATAAAGCTGTGCAGTCTAAGGCTCTAATAGGAATTAGAAATATGTCGAGGAGCCCCTGTAGTAAGTCACTTGCTATTTGCAGATGACAGTCTCCTGTTCTGTAAGGCTACTCTCAAAGAAAGTGAAGCAGTACACAAACTATTGGAGACCTATGAGCAGGCATCAGGGCAGAAAATTAATAGAGATAAGACCTCAATGATTTTTAGTAAGAATGTCCATCCAACTACTCAAGCTGAAATACTATCCCATTGGAATATCCAAGAATTTCATCAATATGATAGGAACTTGGGGCTCCCACCTATGATTGGTAGATCCAAATGTCAAGCTTTCTCAGATATAAAGCATCGGGTGTGGCAGAAATTGCAGTGTTGGAAGGAAAAGCTCCTGTCACAAGGTGGAAAACAAGTGCTCCTCAAGGCAGTGGCCCTATCCATCCCTACTTATTCAATGAACTGTTTTAAACTCCCAAATTCCTTTTGTAATGAACTGGAACAAATGGGAGCTAAGTTTTGGTGGGGACAGCAAAGGGAGGAGAGGAAAATACATTGGGTCAGCTGGCAAAACATGTGTAAACCTAAAAGTGCAGGTGGTATGGGGTTTAAAAAACTAAGTTGTTTTAATGATGCACTTCTTGCTAAGCAAGGATGGAAACTCATGCAAATGGAAGATAGTCTTCTATACAAGGTTTTCAAGGCTAAGTACTTTCCAAATACCAGTTTCTTGGAAGCCAAAAGGGGTCCTAATAGATCTTATTCATGGAAAGGAATATGGGCTATGAGGTCAAGACTAGCCCAAGGTTGCAGATGGAGAGTTGGAATTGGGGAAAAATCAACATTTGGAATGATTACTGGATTCCAGGCTTCAAAGATTTAAGGGCACATAGAAGAAAGGAATGTGAAAGAGTTTAGGAGCTAATTGATCCTCATAGCAGATGGTGGGATGTCCAGAAAGTAAAACGATTACTACCTCCCACAGCAGCAGATGCAGTCCTCAAACTAATTATAAGTCCTTCAAGTCACCAAGATAAAATGATTTGGGATAGGGAGAGAAGTGGAAAATTTAGTGTTAGAAGTGCTTACAGACTGTTTTAAAGTATGGAAGGGCAATCACAGGGAGAGACCTCAGAAGCCAATAGACAAAGGCTTTTCTGGAAGGGCCTATGGAGCATGAAAGTACCAAACAAAATAAAAATCTTTGCTTGGAGAGCATGCAAGGATAGTCTGCCCAACTCCATCAATTCTGATTAAGAAAAAGATTGCTTTAAATGACATATGCCAACTCTGCTCTAACTCAGGTGAAGACACAAATCACGCTCTTCTTACATTCCCTCAACTGCAAACAAGTTGGAAGAAGTTTTTCACAGACTTACAAGTTCATGACAGAAGTCCAAATTTTGAAGACACAACCAAACAGATACAAGACAGCAAGAAAGAAGGAGCAATGGAGAAGTTCTTGATGTTAGCATGGGGTAGCTGGTATAAAAGAAATCAATGGCTATTCCAAAACAAAAAACTCTCTACAGAGGAGGTTTTCAATCAAGCTTTGAGTCTACAACAAAGCTTTGAGAAAGTTAAGAATAGGCCTAGAAGTGATTCGAATTCCAGCCTTAAATGGAAGCCCCCACCTCATGGAACTCTTAAACTTAATATAGATGGAGCCATCTTTCATGAACAAGGGTTTGTTGGTATTGGAATGATACTTAGGGATAGTGCAGGGGAGGTCATCACGTCAGGAACAAAAAGAGAGGCAGCAGTTCAAGAATCCTGTGATATAGAATTGCTTGCTATTTTCAGAGGTCTTCAATTATGCCTACCAATGGGCATACACAATTTGATCATTGAAAGTGATGCTCTCTTAGTAGTGATAGAAATCCAAGACTTACAACCATTAGAATCATTGCTAGGGAACTTGGTCCTAGATATCCAACAGACAATGACCAGATTTCGGCACTGCACAGTTGAACATGCATGCAGATTTTCAAATATTGCAGCACACACATTGGCTAGATATGCAAGAAATGTGGATGACTTAGTTGTTTGGTGGGATTTCATTCCCTCGTGCATTCAGAACCTCATTTGGACTGAAAAATCTATGTATTTTCCCAGTTCATGATATAAAGTTTTTTGAATTCCCTATCAAAAAAGAAAAGAAAAGTAAAATACGTACATTATAAGTGTACGTGTGTCATGTGTAGGTATGCATATATAACTTACCTTGCTTTAGAATTTTGGCTATACATTGAGGAGCTACAACCTCCAACTTACATGTTGCTTTAAAGTATATGTTCATCCACATCAAAATAATTGATACCACATAGTACAAACTGCCTTTTGTTGCATCGTATTGGCACCACCTTCTACCTTGACAGTGAAGTTTGTCCCACAAGCAGCTCAAAAATACTGTAAACCCTTCAATTTATACCTTGCCCCACATGGACCAATCTAATATTATGAACAAAAAGTTAATTAAGTTTGCAGATACTTCTCTGTTATATTACAGTGAAATATCATCTCTCCAAAAAACATCCCAAAACTATTTATTTCCCAATAAAGGTACTGCCTATGCAGTCCTTGAGTCTCTCTATGAGACTCTCATTGGGTCTGTCTCTCTGAGTACATGCATGCACGCATAAACTTGTCATACTCGGCTTGCTTCTCCAGCACTAGCATTACATTCTCTATAATTCTTCAAGAAGACTTGTAATACCCAGCATCTTTCTCATGCATTTATGCACGTTAACCTAATTCTGCAAATCTTTCCTTAGTGTTTTGTCTAGATGACTCGGGAATAACCATCTCTCCCAACCCCTTGCATACCTTGGCTTGTGGCCCAAGACCTCTCTAAAGATTGTTGCAGCAGCCTCCTTAGTCAGCTTCTCACGATCCAGCTCAGACAACTTGGCAACCATGAGGTTCTATTCAAGGGAGCAAATCACACATTACTACTCTTAACATGGAATTAAAGGCGTACATTTCACATTACATCAGTCCAACATGTCAGACTTATTCAACAGTTACACACTCACATATTTCTCTTCTGCCACTGGAGTCAGAAATTTGCTCTTCTTCTTTGACCACCTCACATCTTTAAAGAAATCCACCGAATCACCATTAGTCTTAAACTGCATATACAAGCACATTGCATTAATACCAAATGGAAGATGTGAATGTGTTAATACCAACATTTGCATCTACGAACGAAAAGATAATTCTTACCCTCATTCGCATTAACCACACAAATGAGGTTCGTCCAGTCGTATGGTAAGTTGCTTCTCCCTATTACTTTTATTTTGCTCAGATATCATCTACGACTCACAAGGGACATATAAAACTAGATCATGACCAAACAAAGAACCACCTCATACACCAAAACTCATTCACTTCAAATTCTGACTGTTCGAAGATTTTGTACTACAACAATCATAGTTTTCTTTTTTCTCTCATCATTTTCCTACAATTCAGAGCCATCCAAACATACCTCACATCCAAGCAGCAACAGGAACAGGACTTGAAGGTCCAGGACCCTAGAAGGACAATCAAAAGGGGAGTCAAGTTAGATTTCCCACATTTTGAAGGTGGTAATCCAACAAGTTGGGTATTTTAAGCCAATCAATATTTCAATTATCATCAGACACACCCAGGCCATCGATTACTCATGGCCTCATACCACATGCAAGGAGAAGCACTTATCTGGTATCAACATGCATGGGATAGTGGCCATTTTGGCACATGGGAGACCTTCACCCGTGCCCTCCAACCTCAATTCGGCCCCACTGCTTATGATGACCCAATGGAGGCCTTGACACGTTTGAAACAAACATCCACATTGGCAGTGTACAAAGCCCAATTCGAGGCCCTCTCCAATAGCTGAGCTTGTCCAAGAACCACAAGCTCAGCTATTTCATTGGTGGGCTGAAAGACGAGATCCACTTACCAATAAGAATGTTCAACCTAGTAAGTCTAAATGCTGAATTTGGGGTGTTAGGAGTGGTTGTAGTAGACCAGCAGGAGGCAATGTTCCAACTTAGGGGCCTGGCATGTATCGGATTCCCTCACCCATTTTTTGATGTCTTTCTTCATGCTAGTCAGGTTGAAGTCCCTCTTGGCCCTTTGGTATGTCTTAAGGTACCCTGATTGTCTAGCCATTGGGTCATTGTGAATGTATTGAAGGACCTTCAACTTAAATGATGAATCTGGTACCACTAAAATCCTCCCCTTCTTAAGGATCAGTCCTTGTTGTAGGGACTACCCTTTAGGTGCCTCTTGTTTGTTCTTTAGCTTCTCAAGTAGTTTTGTGAACTCCTTGGAGTGTAGGTAACTCAACTTCAGTTCTTCCACCCAATCTGATGTTGGGAAAGTGATCTGGGCCAGTAGCCCAATAGTCTCACCTTCCTCTTCTCCCTTCCTCGAGAGAGCATCCGCCACCTTATTCTCCTTGTCTCTCTTATACTCTATTTTGAACTCGTACCCCATTAGCTTGCTAAGTCATTTGTGTTGAGCCTATATCCTGACCCTTTGTTCAAGTAAGAACTTCAATGCCTGCTGATCTATCCTGATGATAAAGGACTATCCTAGGAGGTAATTAGGACGCCATTTACAAGCAATAGTGACTACAACTTGTAGCTCCCTTTCATATGTAGACAATAGTAATGCCCTTCCTTTCAAAATCTTACTAAAAAAGGTGGCTATCTTGACTGCATGAGGACAGCCCCAATACCTTTGCCACTCGCATCACATTCCAGGGTAAAAGGGTGAGAAAAATCAGGAATTTTAAGAACTGGAGGCATTGTGACAGCTTGCTTTAGCTTAGTGAAAGTCTGATCTGCTTCTACGGTCCATGCAAAAGCATTTTTGTTGAGGAGGCCTGTGAAAGCGGTTGCTAACAGTCCATAATTTCTAATGAATTTTCTGTAGTAGCTCGTTAGCCCCAAAAACCCTCTCAAGGCCTTAGGGTTCTTGGGAGTAGGTCACTCCAACATAGCATTAATTTTTTAGGGATCTGCCTTCACCCCTTGATTTGAAATGATGTGCCCCAATAATCCATTTCCTTAATCCCAAAGCTGCATTTGGACAGCTTTGCAAAAAGCCTGTGCTCTTGTAATACTTGCTTGAGGTGTCCTAAGTGTTCTTCCCAACTCATTTTGTAACACTAAGATGTCATAAAAAAAATAAAAACACGTACAACTCTTCTCAATAGGAGCTTGAATACATTGTTCATTAGCCCCTGAAGTAGAGGGGGCGTTGGTGAGACCAAAAGGCATCACCAATAACTCATAGTGGCCCTCATGAGTTCAAAACGCTATCTTGGTTATGTCTTCATGCACCACCCTTATTTGGTGATAACCCAACCTGAGATCCAGCTTTGAAAACACTATTGCCCCTCCTAGTTCATCCAGCAGCTCATCTATTATGGGAAAGGAGAATTTGTCCTTCACCCTATAATCGACACAAAGTCTCCAATCTATGTTTGCCTTACACACCAGCAGCATCGAGGATTATTGGATACCCTCCTTCAAGACTATTCTGTGGTCATAGGTTCTTTGTGGTGGCAGCCCCTAAGGATCCTTAAGTATCCTTTTAAAAACCCTCAACAACTTTTCAATATCTGGATTGTTTTTCACTTCCTATTGGCCCTTTTCACATGTTGGATAACGAAAATGAGTACTAAAAACTAAAGTGGTAATTCCACTTCCATGTACGAAATGGTAATTCCATTAGAAATTCATAGTGCTTCATTGTACGAAATTACCAGTAAATGTGGAAAACCAGAAAACATGGGAAAATGTAATATGCAAACAAGGTCCAACTTAATAACCATTATAAGAATGGAGATAAGAATATAGTCAACAAGATAATTAAGGGTTACAAGTAAATGAAAACTCATGTCATGGAAAGGGCCCCATCTTCAGCCTTTTCTAAGTATTTGGATCCATATAGGGCAAAGCTGCTAACAGAGCATGCTTCAGATTAGCCCTTGAAGAAGGTTTCTCTGGTAGTGTAATGCTCCATATCCAAAGGGTTAAGGAGTTACTTCCTGTCACCTAAAAATCATCTTTTGTAACAAAAATATATATTCCAAAGGCTCCAAACACTTAAATTCAGTTGTTCAAACCAAATCTATTTGTTCCTCTATAAGGACATCAAAGAAACACCTCAACATAATGAATTGAAATCTCCATAAATAATCAATAAAAGTATCCACATCTCAAAATACCCAAATCAACAGAAAGTAATAAATCTACTGAATAAAACTCTCCAATAATCAAAGTATGTGGCCCTTTTCTACTTAATCCACTATGTACACATAGTCTTGTCCATGCTTCCTATTTCAGATCATCAGCTTAAACATTCAAAACATTAGAAATTATTGTGGAGATAAAGGGTAAGTTATTAAAAAGTAATAAGCAGTGAACATATATCAGTGTGTAAACATGAGCTGGTTACAGAATGCAGAACAAAACATATTAGTTACAGAATCCAGAATAAAACATATTATCAAAATATCATAGTGACAATTTTAGAAGTATTCATACACAAAAGTCCTTCTGCATAGCAATACTAAACATCATCTTATCAGAACGTAGGCATCATATCAGAACAAAGACCATGTTTAACCCCAGTGGTAGAGTTGTGCTATCTCCAGTGGCTAAACCAAGCAAAAATAGAAGTGAATCTTCTTCTTATTATTCTCAGAGTCCTGAGTGTGCACATAGGAAATAGTACACAGAAAACTATCTTGTTTCCAAAGTGGATGCACTCACAAACAGAGGTGTTGGTACAAACACAATAACAAAATCAAAATTAGAGATGTAGAAACTGAAAAACCATAGAATTTTGTTCAAACTTTTATATAAAGTTATTAAATACTAGATAATTGAAACAATCAATTTTATTAAAATGAAGTAGTTCATGAATAAGTTCAAACTTTGAGTTGTTCGTGAATATAAAATCAAATCCAACTCAATCGATGAAACACCCAAACTTAACTCATGTTAGAATAAAAATTTAATGAACAAGATTTAACCACCCATTTATCTTTAGAACTCGACTTGTTCACCCCCTTATATTTAGCTATTAGACAATAAAAACTGACTGTAATGGATTAGGTAAAGTCAAAAAAATTAGACTTTAGCTACAGTAACTTCCCAAATAAACTTCAAATTTGATAGTTACTGTACATAGATCAAATTTATATTTTACTATTGTTTCTCTTTCTTCTTCTCATCACAAATGCTTTTTATGAAAGACTTTTGTCTTCCTTTCGTTTTATGATGTCCTTTTTATTTATTGCCATGGTGGTATTGGCCTGCATCGATAACCATAAGTCATGAATATAAGATGCTATATTTCTAAGCTTTTAATAATGCACAGCTTCATGTGTCTGGATAAAATTAAATATTTTTTAAATTAATATTATTTTATTACTATATATTGAATAAGTAGATAATCCAATATGGAGACTTAATGTGAATGGAATAACCAAAGTCAAATTCATCTTACATACTAAAAGTGTCCTTTAACTTTGACTAATCCATTTATTGAGAGTGCTATTAGGTGGATTGATTTTCTAAGAATCTTATTTGAGACAACTGAAAAGAGGATAGATAACATGATAATTAATGTCATCTTCCCATAGACCCGTTCATTGTCTAGAGAGTAGTCAGCTTAGTTTTCCTGGAAAATACTGTCTTTTTTTTTCTTTTTTATGAAAGGAGGACGGCACCTCCAAACTTTATTGAATCAACTCTCACTTGTGGCGGAGGAAAACCCTCACAAATAATAACTAATAAACCAAAAACACCCAAACCAAAGACAACCCTAAAACACAATTTTAATGCCTAAAATTAGGCAAACCAAGATAATCCAATCTAAGCAAACATCTCACATGGAGGGGTAAATCATCGATACCCATGTATATACAATTTTTCCCCTCCTCCCCCTGCCTTGCCAAAAAATCCGCTACTTTATTCCCTTCCCTAAACTGATGCGCAATCGTGTGTTCTAAATCATTAATGGCCCTTTTGAGTTCTACCCAAAAATCCCATAAGTACCATACGGTACAATGAGAACCTCTCAACCTCTGAACCACCCACATCGAATCACACTCAATTTCAATCCTTGTTAAACCAAGCTCCCTAGAAAGCAATAAACCATGCGTTAAAGCACATATTTTGGCTTCATTATCAGTCCCATTCCCAAACTTCACCGAGAATACAGCCACCATTTCTCCTCTATTATTCCGCACCACCCCCCCAGCTACCTGGGTTATTCTGCAAGAACCATCAACGTTTAACTTAAACCACCCCTCCCTTGGTCTCTTCCCTGCAACTAACCGTGATTTCCGGCTTCGTATATCTTGCACTGGCACTTCTAAAGCTTTGATGATGGCCCTGTCTAACCGCGACATGACTACCGTTACTCTATTAAAATGTCCAGAAATCTACCGCAACCAAGCTTTGATCGAACACCATATATTCTCGACTGACTGGTAGTATCCTTCCATCCTGGCTGAACAAAGCCAACTCCACAACTTCCAAGTTATTAAACAAGGCAGCAAACTGATCAACACCCCCTTTTGTGATTTCTTCTTCGCACAGCGGAACCAACAGCAGACCCTCATCCACCAGCTACTCATATCCAAGCAACTTACTCCTAAAGCCAGAGCCACCCTTCTCCATATCTCCTGGGCAATTTCACCTGATCCGAGAACATGGTCTCTATCTTCTAGCTTACCCAAACCACAACAATTGCAGCAAGATGCTAAAGGAATACCCATAGATTGTACGTGTGTATCCACTGGGAGACAATGAAACCTCGCTTTCCACATACAAATTGACATTTTTTTCTGCAAGAACTTACTCCAAATCCATTATATCCATGCCAACTGTGGCCCCTTCACCTGAATAAGTTCCTAAGCCGTAGACGACGAAAACTGTCCATCAAGACTGGGATGCCAAATTCAAACATCCTTACCTTCACGTCGACCAGGTACCTCAGCCATAATTTCCCTCGCCTGATTACACCTAACCAGATTCTCTAGCAACCTCACATCCCACGAATTTTCAATCCAACAATCCTTAATCTTCAACTGTGGCGATGCAATCAAAGGAGCATTTTCCGCAAGCAAACCATTAGCCATCCATCTATCAAACCAAAATTACACATTGCCTTCACGCACCTTTATCGACATATTTTTCATGACTTCCGACATTACCTTTAAGATGGATTTCCACAATTTAGAATTTTCATTTTTTGCTTCAGACACCATAACATGTTCTCCTTTCAAATATTTTGCTCTAAAGAACTTAGCCCATAGAGACTCAGTAGACAAAAATCTCCAAGCCAACTTCATATGCATAGCTTTTTGAACTTCTGTAAAACTCCTAACCCCAATCCCCCCCTCCATTACTTGTTTACAAAGTTTCGCCCATGCTAACCATTTTCTCTTAGGTTTATCTTGTCCCTCCCCCTAAAAATAGACAATATGGAATTCAATTTACTCAACACGGTTTTTTGGAATATTCAAAACTGCTAGCAAATGAGTTGCCATGGTTGAAAGTACATGCCTCAGAAGGATAAGCCGACCACCTTGAGATAACAATCTCCACTTCCAGCCTGCAACCTTATTCGGAAATTTAAGCACCAAAGGCTCCAACATCCGACCAGTAAGTCTGCCTATAGTAATCGGTGCTCCCAAGTACCATGTAGGTAGACTGTCTTCAACAAAGCCCATGACTCTTAATAGGTTTAAACGTCGAATGGTACTGATCTTCTTAGAGAAATACATTGTTGATTTTTTCCGATTTACCATCTACCCAAACCGAGTAGCATATACCTCCAAATTATGCTAATCCCCTTCATTGACCTTCTTTCCCCGTTTGAAAAAATTAGTAAATCATCCGTATACAATAAATGCAAAATCAATGGAGCACCTCGTGGATGAGCAAATTTACCAATCCCTCCATCCTCAAAACCTCTATGTATTAGGCGGGAAAGAACCTCTATGTAATAGGCGGGAGAAATAATCCTTGAGAGATACACCGTCATGTACTTTACTAAGACTTTTGAAAAAATCTTATAAGCCACCAAACACAAGCTAATTGGGCGAAACTTATCAAAGCTCCTTAGGTCTTGAACTTTTGGGATTAGAACAATAAAAGAAGAATAATAATACCTTGGCAAAGTATTGGCTGAAAAAAAAATACACACCGCCTCCACTATATCCTTTTTCACGATTTCCCAACAAGAAATAAAAAATGCCCATCCAAAGCCGTCTGGCCCTGGGCTACTAATTTTCAGAATCGTCAACAATGTTTCCCGCACCTCATCCTCCGTCGGTGCTTTACACATGGCCTCATTCTCTTCGTTCGAAATTACCTTGCTTACAATAGAAGACAAATCTACAAACTGAGAAGCACCCGCCCCATTTAGAAATTTCTCAAAATACTTCACAACACCAAGATGCACCTCCTCCACTATACGTAGCTCCACTCACTGTACGTAGCTCCACTCCATCAGGCAATAACATTGAACCAATAGCAACTCTTCTCTTTCTCATATTGGCAACTTCATGAAAAAACCTGGAGTCCTGATCACCCTCCTCCAACCATTTCTTCTTGGCAATCTGTGCTAACCGTATTTCCTCATTGTTTTCCCAATAATTAAACTCTATTTTAGCAACCAATAACTCTGTTTCTAATTCGTTATCGGCACCAGACTAGAGCTGAAAATCCAACTGATCGATTCTCTCTTCAAGCTCCCTAATCATATGATTCACGTGCCCAAAAACATGCCTATTCCAACCCCTCAAAATCACTTTCAATTTTTTTAACTTTGCTGCAAGTTTCAGAACATTTTCCAGCACCAGCTCCTTCCAAACCGACAAAACACAATCCTGAAAGGAATGATGCTATAACCACATATTTTGAAACCGGAAAGGCGTTGGCCCATACTTGCTTCTACATTCAAACCCTTAATCAACATAGATGCATGATCCAACATTTTTTGAGATAAATACTCCATATAAGCCGACGGATATACTCTCAGAAATTCTGCATTCATCACTGCTCGATCCAAAAGAGCCCAACTCCTAGCACACCCCTGTTGGCCATTGCACCAAGATATCTTGCGGCCATGCACAAGAAGGTTTAATAAACCATAGGACTTTAGACATCCATTACATCCCCCATTGCCACTAAGGATCACGGATTGCCTCCCACCCTCTCCCCATCTTCTCTGACTTTGTTAAGGTCCCCCACCACCAACCACGGCACCTGAGCACTGATAGTGTAGTTCAAAGCATGCCATAACTCCCTTCTTTCCAAAGAACTGCATTTGGCGTAAACCAGAGTTAACAATGTCTTCTGGTTTGCTCTACCAGCTAAAACTGTAAGTAGCTAATCTGACATATCAACAATGTCCACTGTGAACTCATCCTGCCACAATAACCAAAGCTAGGCCCCCATCAACTCGTTAGAACAGAAATTTTTAAAACCCAAGAAATTTGCTAAACTTCGGAGTTTCTCTTCCCCTGCAAATGGTTCCACAACCGAGACCATCGACACCTAAAATTTCCCAATTAAACTCTTAAGCCTTTGCTTTGATGTGCCTAATCCCCGCACGTTCCACACTAGTATATTTCCAATCATAAATTCATTTTTGAAGGGTGCGTTAGGACCTGCTGAGAATGACATAAAACCATACCATCTCTCTGTTTTCAATGACCCTGGGGTAACTTTCCCTCACTTTCGGAATCATAGCCCATTTCCTTTGCAAACTAGCTCAACGATTGATCCTCACCCTAGTCCGACATGTGGAGCTCTTCTACTATATAATCCAAAGCCCCATCTCCTATTTCCTGTGCCATTAATTCATCAACAATTTTTTACGATCCTCCCACCTCCCAAGCCAGCCTATTACCACCATCCATGATCAAGAAATCGACTATAGGAGAAGCATTGGAAGTCTTCAGTGGAGACTTGCCTAACTGATTCTCCACAAACTCACCTAAGTCCACCATATTTGTCTCCCCCTCCACACCCTCAACCTCCCTCCTCACCCCCACACCCGGCTTAATCAACAAAACTTCGCCATCAGCCAAAGTCCTCTCAGCCTCCTTCTCCTCCGCATTACTGTGAGCCAAAACCTTGTCCTGTACCTTATCTACGCCTTCCATGATCGGCTGCTCCATTTCAGATTCCACCCTTATAGGCTGTTGTGGACCCTGCTACATAGATTCCTTCTATGCCCTTTTCTCACGCCACACTGGTTTTTCCACCTCATAGTTCTCCTCCATTCTTTTCACCACACGTTGTTGACCCATCCTACATGCCACTCCTGTATGCCCCTGTCTTCTACACTTTGAACAGTAAAAACCTAATTTTTCATATTTCACAGTTTTCCATATTTTTTTCTCAGCCACCACAATTGGAAAACCTTGAACCAATTCTCTTGATAGATCAACCTCCACATAAATATGCTCACCAGTCGCACGAGAATCAGCTAATGTGGCATTATCTGTCCCAAGATATCTCCCAAACCTACTAGCCAAAATCTGCAAACAGTCCCAACAATACAGATGCATCGGTAACCTTGGAAGAAAAATCCATTGTGCTGCCATGATGGCTCTTCCTTCAGGTCGAACTCCTTTGTCCATCAAAAAATAAGGAAATTGCACCCATCAATAATATGACCTTCTCTCGCCCATCTATGCACAAAGTCCTGCTCACTGCCCATCTGAACCAATACATGATAGTCATCCATGAAACTCACCGTTGGAATCTCAAGAAGATCCCAAGTCTTCACAATCGCAAGACGCACAACATCAATAGACGGCCTTGTAAGTAGAAATTTTAGAACTAATGCAAAACAGAAGTCCTCCGCCGCCTTGGTAATCTCTGCCTCTGTGAAATTGAATCCCAACTCACCATCCACCTTCACCGGATACATCATCAGCATTCTAAAACCCGGCGAGATGTTACTAGAACGAGCCAAAGCCTGCATGTATGACTTATGTTTTGCATTACCAAGAGACCCACCAGCATCTCCATCTGAACGTGCCCCCTCCGCCCTTGTCAACAGCAGAGAGCCTAAGGGCACCGCCATATGGTGTAGCCCTAGAAAAACCCTAGTCACACGTGAAAACCAGGACTCCGCAAAAGACAGAGCAAATAGCACTTAATTTTTTTTCTGTCTTCGAAAATACAAAAAACTAAACATGGCCAAAACTTTCAACGGATACCAACCAAGAAATGAATAGAAATGAAAACTGAAAAGGGTATTCTGACTTCTCTTGTTGGTTGTTTTGTTGACAAGTCCTCTACACATTCATCATTCATGTCGTATCAATCTTTTGCTATAATCGACCATTTAATTTGTCAATATCCTTGGACTCAGATGGCATTAGCCTTAATTTTTCAACTGAACAACCAAGGTTAAAATGTCCCACCCTTTTACTTAGAAAACAAAAACTATAGAATTCAGTCAGACAAATAGATAAAATATCTCAATTCTATGAAAGAAATAAAGAGATGAGTTTAACCAATATTCTCTTATTAAAAAGTGAATTAAACTGATCTCGAGTATTATGTTAACCTTTGTTAACATAAAAAGTAAATGACAAAATCTATCTTATAAAATATCAATTGTCTCGAAAGTTTAAGCTAATAGAAAGATATATATTTTATTATTTGTATTGCATTCTTAAAACTCCCCCTCATGTGTGGGTCGATGTCTTCCTCAATGAGTAGGCCCAACACTTAAAATATTTAATTGAATGGATAGAGTGTTGTGTTAGGGTTCGAACTCAAGATATCTGCTCTAATACCATCTGAAACCACTACTATTCTCAAAAGCTTAACAAATATGGCCCACACATGAGGGGGAGTGTTAAAATAAATAATAAAATGTAACTCTTCCCACACTAGTCCGGAAAGACACACGGTAAGGTTTTAGGGTCAAATTTATTTTGTTTGGTATCCCAAGTATAGGGGTAACATTTGGGGCCAGATACATGCAAAAAAAAAAGGAGAGTTGGGATAAATCTTATAAAGTATAGAGAAGGGTGATTGTAAATCAAGAGTTGTAGTGGACATTCAATTAATCAAAAAGGTAATTGTGGCAAATGCTTCAACCCAAAAACGCTTAGGGACACCACTATGAAAAAACATCTTCATACCAAGTTCACGGATGATACAATGATGACAGTCGATAAGGCCATTTTGTTCAGGGGTATGGCGAAAGGAAAAAGGGTGAAGTTTTTGTTGTAAATGAGAAGTGAACTCAGTTTTAGCAAATTTGCCTCCCTATCAATTTAAAAAATTTTGACTTTTTTATTAAATTGACGTTCAACATATTTTTCAAAAAGTAAAAATAGAGGAATAAGATCTTCGGTTTGGACTAAAAAAACCGAATGGACCAGACCGAAAATCTATTTGGTTGGTTTCAGTCCGATCTGGTCCAAAAATTGATCATTAATTGATCATAACGATATCGTGGAAATGCTACATTTGTGGGACCAAACGGGTTTTTGTCTAGTCTCGGGAGTATGTGATTTTTGGACTAGACCAGACCGAAACCGACTGAACAATATATATATTTTAAATATTTTATATATATAATATATTATTATATATAGTAATTGTATAAGTTAATTATGTAATTTTCATCTAATCTATTATCATTGACCATATAAAATGTTAAATAATATATATTATCAAGTAATAATATATCATAAATCATATGATAATTTATGTTATTGTACGTGGATACATTATACATTCATACATACTATTAATTTGCGCTTAATTAAAGTAAATGAGGGGAGAATTGAGGCTTGTAAGGGGGAGATAAGGTGTAAAAATTACCCGTCTATTGCCTGGTAATCAGGATGTGGTTGGTCTCCCGTTCCTTAACAATAAAACCAATGACATAAAATTTATAGATATAAGGATAATCATTAATAAGTTGCCCATCGCGCAATTTAATTCTAGTAGTGCCATTATCAATATAATTGTCACCAACATGTGTAATAGCATAAGAACTACCATGGTCTATAATGACAACATCATTACCAAAATATCAACAAAGATTTTCAAGCATACTTGGATTACCTGTCATATGAGTAGAAGCTCCAGTGTCTACAGTCCATTCAGTATCATAAGAAAAACTCTCAAGCATCAAAGCAGCCAGTGCTTGAGGAATATCACCAAGTTGATATGCATGATTAAATCTATTACAACACTTAAGTGTCACATAGCCTCATTTGCCACAAATCTAACATATGCATGTATCAGCACAAGATGGGTCACAGGCTTTAATTGTAGAATTAGGCCCGTTAGTAGGCTCATGATTATTAAAGGGGCCTGGATGTTCGGTCTTGGCTGAGTGGCTTGTAGGATGAAACCCACTCCTTCTCAAGCAGAAGGACTGTGGATGGGAGCTGTAATTCCCACGGTGGTACTTGGAGGCTAGAGCTTCATTTCTCTATCCATAAAATGCAAAAGATGATTACATAATGTGGCAGAATATCATGCTAACTTAGTAATTATATTCTAATTTAGCTATTTCTATGCATCACGAAGGCTTACAAGCAATATTTATAATAGTTCTGCACATCAGAGGCTGGTATGAGTTTGTTACAAGTGGTTATCAATAGTTACAACTATGCGCACACTTATCTTGAGCAAAGGAGGTTTGTGATGATTTTCAATATTTTATGCTATGTAGGTGTGACGCCCCGACTCCCACGTACAAAAAGCCTTGGGAATCGTGACGTCAGGATGATGACATATGGTCACACATCCCAACGAACAAGTGCCAAGTGTGTGCAACAAATAAACAGTGCACAAAATAAATACGCAGCGGATAATAATAATTAAGTCTCTAGTACCAGAATTTTAGTTTAATACAGATATCCAAATACAAAGCGTTTAAAACATAAGCCAAATGTCCCATAAAATATACAAAAGCAGAAAAAGAAACATAACTCAAGTGATCCCAGATTACTCCTCCGGCGGAGCCAAATCCTCAAGCTCGACACCTGCATCATCATAATCAAAATCTGCAGTACCATTAAATGGTACCACAGGTAAGTTATAACCTAACCAATCCTGAAATAAAAACATATTTAAGCAACTAATCATGCATGCCCATGATGCAGTATGCAATAAATGTAACACACGCCAAAAATCACGTTTTTGCCCGAAAACATTAATCCGTCATTTTCCCAGAAAATGACGCACAAAATCAACTCACGCTATTTTTCCAGAAAACAGCTATTTTCCATTTATCCCTTAATTCATATGCACCATGGTCTCCCCTATGGACCATCCGCACGTCCTGGCTAATTTACGAGCGATGCCCAGTTCTACACCCGGTGCGTTTGTGGCCAGGTCATCCTCTAGCCCCAGCCAGCAGAAGGGCCACGGAGTCAGCACGTCCAACGTCCGATCCCGTTGTCGCTTGGCGACAACCCAGGGGACGTCACTCAGTATATTCCGCTCCCGAGTGACCAGAGAAGCTCCACCGAGATAATAACCCATCTCGGCTTGGGGTCGTGATACACACGCACCCAAAAATCCA
>QEOT01124309.1:34945-140831 GCA_003123785.1 Pterocarya stenoptera | reverse complement strand
GCCAGGTCATCCTCTAGCCCCCGCCAGCAGAAGGGCCACGGAGTCGGCACGTCCAACGTCCGATCCCGTTGTCGCCCGGCGACAACCCAGGGTACGTCACTCAGTATATTCCGCTCCCGAGTGACCAGAGGAGCTCCACCGAGATAATACCCCATCTCGGCTTGGGGTCGTGTTACACACGCACCCAAAAATCCAATCCACACATGAAAACCCAGTTTTCAAAATAACCACATGATCATGAATGCAATTACACGAAAACCCAGTTTTCATTTTACAAACATGAACATGCTTGCAATATGCAATGCACCAACTCACAATAACCACAACCAACAACCAATCAAAACCCGACATAACCAAAGCATAACTTCTCCGTCCTCAATCCATCCACCCCCAAATTCTCCTCGGACTCAGTCCGGTACCAACCAGATCACAGTATAAATAATTAGAGCAAAAATATATTTAAATCTCAAAAGATTGTTTAGGAAATACTTACAACGCTCTGAAAATATTTTTGGAGGATCACGGAAGAGCGAAAAGCACCAAAACAGCAACTTCACAGTGTAAAAACACTGTGACCGAAAACACAGTGCACCCAAAATTTACCCGGGGTCAAACGAAGACTTGGGAACGGTAGGGTAGGGTCTATGGGAGGTGGTGAAGCTAATGGTGGTGGCCTTTGGCCGTGGGTGGCGGCCGAAATGGCGGTAGAAGGCCGGAAAGGCCAAATCGGAAGTGGAGCTAACACTGGTGGTTCCGGCGACGGATCGGGGCTGGGTTTGGGTGGAAAAGCTTGGTATTGGGCCGGTGAAGAAGTGGTGAAGAAATGGTGGCCAATGGTGGCCGGACGGTGGCAGTGGAACGAAAAGAAGCCCACGGCTTCGCACGGTCCACGGCGGCTAAAGGTGGCAAGGGGCGGCCTGAAAATGAAGGGGGTTGCTCGCCGGTGGCTGGGGGACCGAGTCGTGCCAGCGGTGAGGCACACGGGTGGCCGGCGGCGGTGCAGGGAGGAGAGGAACCGAGAGCACGGGGGGAGAGGAAAGAGAGAGGGTCGGGCTGGGAGAGAGAGAGCGTACGCGGGAGAGGAAGAAAAAGAAAGAAAAAGGGAAGAAAGAAGAAAAGAGGAGGGAAAAAAAAGAGAGATCCAGACTTCATCTTGGGTTTCGAAATGATCCAACGAAGAAAATTTTAAAACTACTAGTTAAATAAAATAATTCAAACGCAGTGAAATGTTTATTTAAAACAATAATAATTTTAAACTCCAAAAACAACCCAATTTAAATTAAAGATCACTTTAAATACAAAACAATAAATAATGCCGAGAAAACACATAAGCAATTAATTTTCACAACTTAAAATATTATAAAATAATATTTAAAAACTCCCATAATTTAAAATAAGAGAACCAAACACTAAATAATTTAAATTAATCATTTATTAAAATAACACTAAAATACCGGATGTTACATTCTCCCCCCCTTAAATAAAATTTCGTCCTCGAAATTAGTAAGGTTAATCATTAAGACTAAGACAAGGATAAGGTTCAACTAAGAGTGGACTTGAGGAACATACTGGCAAGATCAATCAAATAAATACAGATATTGCTCCCTCATATCGGCTTCTCGCTCCCGAGAGAAATCTTGAGTCAAAGGATCACCCCATGACACCTTCACCAGAGGTATTGTCCTGGACCTTAGCCTTTGCACTTTCCAATCCACAATCTGAGTCGAAACAACTTCATAGGTGAGGTTAGGCTGAAGTTAAATGCGTTTCGGGTCCACAAAACGCGGTTCTTGTTGACCAAAACTCTTCTTCAACGACGATACATGGAACACATCGTGAACATCCCCGAAATAATCCGGCAATGCTACTTTATAAGCAACAAGCCCAACCTTCTCCACAATCTGAAATGGACCAACATACCTCGGGCTAAGCTTTCCCTCCTTACCGAAGCGCTTAACACCTTTCATAGGAGAGACTTTAAGATAAACCCAATCGCCTTCCTCAAAAGATAAGTCTCTTCTCCTCGTGTCAGCATAACGTTTTTGACGACTTTGCGCTTCTGCCATTTTATCCCTTATAACCCGAACTTAATCTTTCATCTCTTGAATCAACTCTGGCCCAATTACTTTACTCTCACCCACTTCATCCCAACACAGAGGTGATCTGAACTTCCTTCCATACAGAGCTTCATATGGGGCCATTTGAATGGAAGCATGGAAACTGTTATTATAAAGAAATTCTATTAATGACAACTGATTTTTCCAACTTCCCTGGAATTCCATGACACAAGCCCGCAACATATCTTCTAAAGTCTGAATAGTGCGCTCAGACTGACCGTCAGTTTGAGGGTGATAGGCAGTGCTGAACTTCAACTTAGTGCCTGCAAGCTCTTCCAAACGTGAGAAGTGAACCTTGGGTCTCGATCCGATACAATGCTCTTGGGTACACCGTGCAAACGCACTATTTCCTTAACATACAATCGAGTCAACTTTCCCAAAGAGTCAGTATTATTAACAGGCAAGAAATGGGCACTCTTGGTTAACCGATCAACAATCACCCAAACTGAGTTCTTCCTGCTAGAAGTCCTCGGAAGACCTACTATAAAATCCATAGAAATGTCATCCCATTTCCACTTAGGAATAGAGAGAGGTTGAAGCTTACCAGCAGGTCTCTGATGCTCAGCCTTGACTTGATGGCACGTATCACATTTCTCAATAAACATGGCAATATCCGTCTTCATACCTTCCCACCAGAAATTCCTCTTTAAATCTCGATACATCTTGGTGCTTCCGGGATGAACTGAATAAGGAGCTGTATGGGCTTCTGCCATGATTCTCTCTTTAAATTCAGAATCTCGAGGAATCACTCTTCGATTCCGAAATCGAAGAACACCGTCTTTGTCCAAACTGTAATGCATGGGTCCTCTAGCCTTCCTGACTCTCTTCCTGATATTCAACAACTTAGGATCCCTTCTCTGGAGAGTCTTCAATTCATCAAAATCAACGACCCGAACATCCAAAACTGAAGAGAGCAATTTTTCCTGCTGCGAACTCTCAATAAGCAGTCTCCTCATCCCACAAAGGATAGAATCCAATCCTGACGACTCTGCCTCATCCACTAACTGCGACTTCCTACTCAAGGCATCAGCAACTAGATTAGCTTTCCCTGGATGATACTTGATCTCACATTGATAGTCGCTAATCAACTCTAACCAACGCCTCTGTCTCATATTAAGATTCTTCTGAGAAAACAAATGCTTCAAACTCTTGTGGTCGGTGAAGACTTCACAAACTTCCCCATACAAATAATGACGCCAGATCTTAAGAGCAAACACCACAGCTGCCAATTCCAAATCATGAGTGGGATAATTCTTCTCATGAACTTTCAACTGACGAGATGCATAAGCAACAACTCGTCCCTCTTGCATAAGAACACATCCCAATCCAAACTTAGATGCATCACTAAAACCAACAAACGGCTTGTGTGGTTCCGGAAGTGCCAACACAGGAGCTGTTGTCAGTCTGTTTTTCAATTCCTGGAAACTTCTCTCGCATCGATCTGACCAAACAAATTCAACATTCTTTCTAGTCAAAGCAGTGAGAGGTTCGGCTAGACGAGAAAAATCTTCAACAAATCTCCGGTAATACCCGGCAAGTCCCAAGAAACTTCGAATCTCGCGCACCGTCGAAGGGCGTGGCCAAGACAAAACAGCTTCTATCTTACTAGGATCCACTGCCACACCAGCTCTAGAAATTACATGGCCAAGAAATCTGACTTCTTCCAGCCAAAATTCACATTTACTAAGCTTAGCATACAACTGATGCTCTCTCAATTTTCCAAGCACCAGGCGAAGATGACAAGCATGCTCTTCCAAGTCTCGAGAATAAATCATAATGTCATCAATAAATACTACCACAAAAGAATCCAGATAAGGTTGAAACACTCGGTTCATCAAATCCATAAAAGCTGCAGGAGCATTTGTCAACCCAAAAGGCATCACCTTGAACTAATAATGCCCATATCGCGACCTAAAAGCAGTCTTGGGAACATCTTTATCCCTTATCCTCAACTGGTAGTATCCTGATCTCAAGTCAATCTTGGAGAAAATAGCTGCTCCTTGAAGTTGATCAAACAAATCATCAATACGGGGAAGCGGATACTTGTTCTTAATGGTCACTTTATTGAGTTCCCGATAGTCGATACACATTCTAAGAGTACCATCTTTCTTCTTAACAAACAAAATTGGCACTCCCCAAGGCGACGTACTAGGTTGAATAAAACCCTTATCAACCAATTCTTGCAACTGGATCTTCAACTCCTTCAATTCAGCCGGTGCCACGATAAGGAGCTTTGTGCACAGGAGCGGCTCCAGGTTCCAAATCAATAGCAAACTCTAACTCGCGAACTGGAGGCAATCCTGGCAAATCATCCACAAACACATCTGAAAATTCTTCTACCACTGGTATATCCACTAAGGATTTCTTCTCAAAAGGCGTAGACACCACTTGAACCAGAAATGCATCAGCTCCACATACTATATCTCTCTTCGCTTGCACTGCAGATATAACTATCGGCTTCGCCTTCAACTTACTTCCCACATATTCCCAGTAATCTCCTTCTGAAAGCTGGAAGCCAATAACCCGACTTCTACAATTAATACACGCCGAATACCGGTACAACCAATCCATCCCAAGAATAATATCGAACCCAAGCAACTTGAATACAATCAAATCAGCCTCAAGTGTCCTTCCACCAAAATCCAAAGGGCACCCCATCGCTACTTTAGAGCACCATACCAACTCGCCATTGGGAAGAGACACAACCAAGGATTGCGATAAGGGTTCAGTGACTAAGTTGCACATCCGTGCAAAAGTGGCAGACACAAAAGACTGAGATGCTCCAGAATCAAACAAAGTACATGCATAAAAATCATACAAACGAACTCTACCTGAGGCAAGCACAAACACCAAATAAAATCCAAAAGAAGCAATAAACCACACTAAACATCAATTCCAAAGAGTACACTAAACACTTACCAGTAATTACCCCGGCATCCTGGGTCTCCGGAGTCTCATAGTCGATGTCCCCGGGAGTCACAGCATACACCCGAGCTTGCACTACTTGCTTCTGGTTGTTCCTTCCACCACGACGACCTCCACGACTTGCTTGAGATTGATTAGGACACTCGCAAGCAAAGTGCCCTGACTGACCACATCTAAAACAATGGGTGGTCCCACTCTGACGACACTCACCCTCGTGAGCTCTGTTGCACCTGCTGCAAACTGGTCGGCCCCCAATACGCATCCCAGAGGCTGCTTGTGACCAAGCACCAATCCTTTGCACAAACTTTTGAGGCGACCCAGAATTGCTGCCTTCACCAGCAAAACTTCGTCTTTTCTGACCTGGAGGGGAACCCACCACACAACTAAGCTCATACTCTGCGATGGTGGCCATATCAACCAACTGCTGGAAATTTAAAATCTGATGGCAAGCCACTTGTTTGCGTATCTCCGGTCGCAGACCCTCCTGGAAACGCTCAGCTCGCATCTCCTCAGTAGCAATCAAGTGAGTAGCAAACCGCCCAAGTTCCATAAATTTACGGGCATACTCTTCCACAGACATATTCCCTTGTATCAAATTACTAAATTGTCATGCCATTTGTCGTCTCACAGAAACAGGAAAGAAACGATCATTAAATTCCTTCTTGAATCGCTGCCAAGACACCGCAGCAAAGGATCCCAACTCCATCACTAGCAACTCTCGCTTGGTACTCCACCAATCAGCTGCATTACCTTGTAGCGTATAACTTGCATACAAGACTTGTTGAGCTTCAGTACAACCACAAACTTCAAATGTCCTCTAAGTCCTCTAACCACCTTTTAGCCGGAAGTGGCTCCTCTTCACCAGTGAAAGGAGGTGTCCTATGCACTAGAAAGCGCTCATAGGTGCACCCAGCTTGAACTACTCTATTTAAATCTCCTTGGGGAGCTGGAAATTGTGTTGGAGAAATTCCGTCATTCTGTTCAATGCCCTGGCCATGGCATAATTCCCGTCACCACGAGGCAACTCATCCTCGGGCTCATCAGTCGGCCTCCTTGTTCTAACCATTTTCCTGCCAAAGCATAACTCACAACCCCCACTTAAGTCTTCGGACAAAATTTAAATAAGAGTAAAAGCAACACCCCAAATTAAATAAAATACTACGACATAAAAATAAAATAGAATAAAATAAAACCAATCAAAGATAATATCAAATAATAAATTGAAATTATTAAAATAATATATTTCAAACCAAAATAATTTTAAATCGCAATTTTAAAACTTTCTGGTACTCCACCTAAGGGACATGTGGCTTTACCCAGAACCAAACCGCTCTGATACCACTTGTGACGCCCCGACTCCCACGTACAAAAAGTCTTGGGAATCGTAACGTCAGGATGATGACATACGGTCACACATCCCAACGAACAAGTGCCAAGTGTGTGCAACAAATAAACAGTGCACAAAATAAATACGCAGCGGATAATAATAATTAAGTCTCTAGTACCAGAATTTTAGTTTAATACAGATATCCAAATACAAAGCGTTTAAAACATAAGCCAAATGTCCCATAAAATATACAAAAGCAGAAAAAGAAACATAACTCGAGTGATCCCAGATCACTCCTCCGGCGGAGCCAAATCCTCAGGCTCGGCACCTGTATCATCATAATCAAAATCTGCAGTACCATTAAATGGTACCACAGGTAAGTTATAAACAAACCAATCCTGAAACAAAAACATATTTAAGCAACTAATCATGCATGCCCATGATGCAGTATGCAATAAATGTAACACACGCCAAAAATCACGTTTTTGCCCGAAAACATTAATCCGTCATTTTCCCAGAAAATGACGCACAAAATCAACTCACGCTATTTTTCCAGAAAACAGCTATTTTCCATTTATCCCTTAATTCATATGCACCATGGTCTCCCCTATGGACCATCCGCACGTCCTGGCTAATTTACGAGCGATGCCCAGTTCTACACCCGGTGCGTTTGTGGCCAGGTCATCCTCTAGCCCCAGCCAGCAGAAGGGCCACGGAGTCAGCACGTCCAACGTCCGATCCCGTTGTCGCTTGGCGACAACCCAGGGGACGTCACTCAGTATATTCCGCTCCCGAGTGACCAGAGAAGCTCCACCGAGATAATAACCCATCTCGGCTTGGGGTCGTGATACACACGCACCCAAAAATCCAATCCACACATGAAAACCCAGTTTTCAAAATAACCACATGATCATGAATGTAATTACACGAAAACTCAGTTTTCATTTTACAAACATGAACATGCTTGCAATATGCAATGCACCAACTCACAATAACCACAACCAACAACCAATCAAAACCCAACATAACCAATGCACAACTTCTCCGTACTCAATCCATCCACCCCCGAATTCTCCTCGGACTCAGTCCGGAACCAACCAGAACACAGTATAATTAATTAGAGCAAAAATATATTTAAATCTGTAAAGATTGTTTAGGAAATACTTACAGTGCTATAAAAATATTTTTGGAGGATCACGAAGCACTGAAATCATCAAAACAGCAATTGTCACAGTGTAAAAACACTGTGGCCGAAACACAGTGAAATCCAAATTTCACACGGGGTCAAACGAAGACTTGGGAACGGTAGGGTAGGGCCTATGGGAGGTGGTGAAGCTAATGGTGGTGGCCTTTGGCCATGGGTGGCGGCCGAAATGGCGGTAGAAGGCCGGAAAGGCCAAATCGGAAGTGGAGCTCGCACGGGTGGCTCCGGCGACGGATCGGGGCTGGGTTTGGGTGGAAAAGCTTGGTATTTGGCCGGTGAAGAAGTGGTGAAGAAATGGTGGCCAATGGTGGCCGGATGGCGGCGGTCGAACGAAAAGAAGCCCACGGCTTCGCACGGTCCACGGCGGCTAAAGGTGGCAAGGGGCGGCCTGAAAATGAAGGGGGTTGCTCGCTGGTTGCTGGGGTACCGAGTGGTGCCAGCGGTGAGGCACACGGGTGGCCGACGGCGGTCCAGGGAGGAGAGGAACCGAGAGCACGGGGGGAGAGGAGAGAGAGAGGGTCGGGCTGGGAGAGAGAGAGCGTACGCGGGAGAGGAAGAAAAAGAAAGAAAAAGGGAAGAAAGAAGAAAAGAGGAGGGAAAAAAAAGAGAGATCCAGACTTCATCTTGGGTTTCGAAATGATCCAAAGAAGAAGATTTTAAAACTACTAGTTAAATAAAATAATTCAAACGCAGTGAAATGTTTAATTAAATCAATAATAATTTTAAACTCCAAAAACAACCCAATTTAAATTAAAGATCACTTTAAATACAAAACAATAAATAACACCGAGAAAACACATAAGAAATTAATTTTCACAACTTAAAATATTATAAAATAATATTTAAAAACTCCCATAATTTAAAATAAGAGAACCAAACACTAAATAATTTAAGTTAATCATTTATTAAAATAATACTAAAATACGGGATGTTACAATAGGCATTTAGTATCCTCAATTATGCTCTATGTTTATTTTCATTTTCTGGCTTCGTGACTTTATCCTTATAAGAATATGTTGGTTTGGTAGTATCAGCTTCACTAGACAATAATAATTAGGTCTATAAAGAACAAGACTACTAGACAAGTTGCCGCTTGAGATTGATTTGGTCAAATTTGAGTAGTTTAGCTTAATTCGTTTATTAAATGAGTCATTTGTGAATACAAAGCTATATCGATTATTAAATGAGTCCTATGCTTGTATAAACTAGAATAACTTAGAAAATATTTCTACATTAAATATATTTTTAATATATTTAAATTACAGTACGTAAAATGCATCATCCTATTAATATTGCTATATTTTTTTTCTTTTTATAGGATATGACTTCTCTTCTGATAACTTGGAAAAGGGGGAGGGAAGGATCAAGCGAGGACACGTCTCGAATTGGGGCTCGAACAGTGATGCATGAACGAGAAGTCATGATCAACCAAATCCACGGCCTCGTATGGGAGCAAAAGAGTATTCGAGACGTGTTCCAGACGAGAGGTTGGATGCGTATCTACACATTGAGGGGTAACATCCACCCCTCAATGGTTCAGGAGTTTTATATGCAGATGTGCTCTATGCCTAAGGATGCATCCTCTCACAACGTGACAGTACGTGGTGTTCAGTTCGAGGTCTCAAAGCTTTTAGGGATCCATCGCGTAGCTGAGATATTGACTGTAGGAGATGCTTAGCCTATGGATGGATCCTGAGTAGGTGCAGATGTAGGCACTTCTGCATCATCTATTGCCCTAGTTGACTAGTCGGAGTCTGGGGATACTGATGAGGTGGATGATAACCGAGATGAGGATTTCTACATCCTCACTAGGGGTGACCGAGACCGGATCGATAGGAATAACTCCTTCAGCCAGGTATTGCTCCTCCTTTTTTTTTTTTTTTTCGCATGTTACATCTTATTATTGCAACAAATGTGGATCATGTGGGACATAAGGCCACATTTAGCCAAAAACGCGCATAGTTCCTTATACGAGTGGCATGTGGAGACCCCATCGACTTGCCACTTCGTATTTTTGAGAGGATCCGTTATAAGGTGAGCGTCGTCTCCACGGACAACCTCCTATATGGAGTCCTCATTACCAAGCTATTACTGGGCCAGAGTGTTCAACCAAAGGTGGAGGAGTGGAACACAGACCAAATGAGCCCCATCAACATTATCACACACCATCGGAGCATTGGACAGACAAATGGGCATGCTCGACGTCAGCCAGACCCTGTACTAGATCTTGATCCTCTGACCCAGGCTGAGCTCAGAGTTAGGAGTACTAGTCAACTGCCAAAATGTACATCTACGGGGGATGCACGACCTTCTTGGGTTGATGCAGTGATCTCAGATCTTATTGCGCATATCGACCGACAGATCAACAAATAGATCATAGCTCTAGAGGAGACTGTCGCCTAGATTTCCCATCGTGTCGATGTTCTAAATGAGAAGGTCACGATATTGATTGAGGAGTTCTTCACAACAACATGATTTGTAAATAACACGTTGATTTGAGTGTTGTTTACAAAATTTTGTCATATTTTGTAGTCTCTTTATTATATGTAATGAAAAGTATTATTTAATATATCTATTGTTTTTGAATTTCAATTCTCAATCTTTTTTAATGTTAGCTTATCCAACTTTAATATTAAATCACTGCACTTTAATTCTTAATATTTTTTAATTTGAAATATCCAACTTTAATATTAAATCAATTAACGTTCGAATGTGAATCACTAACGTTCGAACGTTGGCGCCAAATATTTTTACGTTCGAATGTAAATAGCCTCCACGTTTGCATGTACAGGGAACATTCAAACGTTAATATGTATACGTTCAAACGTAATGCAATTTCGTAGCTACCTTCAATGACGGTTTCCACAAACCGTCACAGAAAACCATTTTTGTGACGGTTTGGGCACTGTCACAATTGCAAAACCGTCACAAAAATTTATTTTTGTTCTAGTGCTTTATCCTTACAAGAATATGTTGGTTTGGTAGTATCAGCTTCACTAGACAATAATAATTAGGTCTATAAAGAACAAGATCACTACTCGACAAGTTGCCGCTTGAGATTGATTCGGTCAAATTTTAGTTTAGCTTAATTCGTTTATTAAATGAGTCATTTGTGAATACAAAACTATATATAAACAATTATTAAATTATACAACTTGTAAAAAGCTTGGCTAGACTTTCATATGCTTGTATAAACTAGAATAACTTAGCAAATATTTCTATATTAAATATATTTTTAACATTTAAAAATATTAGAAGAAATCATGTTACTTATGTAATAGTAATGCTAGATACAGTCCTAGCTAACTAGCGTGTACAAGTTCCGCGCACTCATTTTGAAAAAAAGTAAGATCCACACTTAAAAAAAAAAAATTCATGTGGATCCTAGATTTATCGATTTTTTTCAAAGGAATTACGCGAAGTTTGCTCATTTTAAGATTGCAAATATCATTCTCTTTGTATGCTAAACATGTTACTTGCATTTTTATGAATATAATTATTAATTTCAGTATATATAAATTACTTTATAAAAATATTAGCAAAAAGTCACTGTCTGTTTGTCAAAATTTATATATAAAGTTATAAAATAAATATATTTTATCAAAATGAAGCAGCTCATTAATAATCTCGAACTAACACCAATGGTGAATGAGCTGTCCGTGAACAAAAAATCTAACTCGATGAAATGCCCAAACTTAATTTATGCTATAATAAAAATCAAAGGAACAAGACATCATGACCACCCATTCCTTTTTCAAACTTGGCTCAATAATTCATGCCCTTAATTAAAATAACGATGATTTTGGACGTTATGGAGCAAAAAGTATATTCAATTCTATAGAAAGTAACAGCTTTCACGAAAGTGATGGAAAGGAGTTGGATTGATTTTCTAAGGATCTTATCCGAGACAGCTGGGAAGAGGAGAGATACTGAATAATATGAACCAAAATAGTTTTGGAACAAGTTATGAATAAACCCAGTTCAGTCCTTGTGCCAAATTGCCGATGGAAAAAGTTACAAATCCATCAATTTTGGGGACCCAATGGTCTATTCAAATGTTAATGAAATTACCATTTCGTACATGGAAGTGGGAACCCTTTTCTATCCAACTCCTTGGTTTTTTTAGAAATCCTTTTCGTTATCAGAGAATTAGAAGTTTTGGGTTGAGCTTTGGGGAATGGCTATCTCCTAAAATATTTTGTCATGAATTCCTTTGACGTGCAGTGTATTTCCATTGGTTAGAACATTCAATTTCCACCCTAGCTTTGGCTGCTTAGCCGCTAAAACGTGGGGGTGTAGGTGTAGATGGCATCCCAAGAACCAAAGGGGAATTAATTGTAGGCTTTTTCAAAATGAAATCCACACAATAATTTTTTTTTTTTTCCAGTAAAGAATTCTGTTCATTGATAAGAAAAAAAAATGTGACTGGTAATTAGATTGGTGATAAAATAAAATCCTAACTGGATCTCAAACGGTTATTCGATTGATGAGATTTGGTATGATACTTATGAGATCGATGAAATTGATACTCAAATATTACTTAGAACGTATTGATTTGACTCCATAAACGGGGCTACCACCCCATATCATATTGCAGCCAGAAGCATAAGCCCCTATTTCTTCTATAGAATCTTTTAATTGTAGGATACCTTTTTGTCAAATAGATATGGGCAGTATGAAATGAGACATTGTGTAGGATGAAAACAAATCTTTGTGCTTCTCATGGGAGTTTGAAATTCTAGCCTGTCACCTTTTAATTTGTCACCATTTCCCTTTTGCAATAAAAAGAAGCATTATAAGAATAGTTTTGCACATAAACTACAAGAAAACAAGGCTTTTCCAGCGATTATAAAATCGCCGGGAAAAAAAATGACGCAAAAGGTGTTTATCTCGTCAATTTAGAACTCGCTACAGCCATCTATAATCGCATGTGAAGTCACACGGTGGGTTTTCACTAAAATGTGTTTTTGAGGCGAATTAATATGTTATGATGATTTTGTGCGTCGCAAGATGAAAACTAGTTTTCGTCGCTGTGATTTTCACCGGGATTGCAACTATTTGGGTGCCAAAGGCTCGGAATGCCTTTTATTTTTCCCCCCAACTTATTTCCCCCCATGTTTGCCACTTCGACGTGCGAGAACTCTTCTGCACTTCGACCCATTTCTAAGACAGACACCATTTTCAAACCCTGCAAGCTTCGACCTCTCCAGTGTTCTCTCATGGCGTCAACTCCCCCTTCGTGAGCCCATTTTCCGAGTCCCATTTCCCCACTCCGGCCTTCTCCCTTATATAAGAGACTGATATGAGTTTGTCACAAGTGTTTATCAATAGTTACAACGTCTATGCGCGCATTTAGCAAGAGAGGACGTTTGTGATGATGTTTTAATATCTTATGCTCTATGTTTATCTTCATGTCCTTGCTTCGTGACTTTATCCATATAAGAATATGTTGGTTTGGTAGTATCGGCTTCATTAGACAAGAATGCTTATGGTTGTAAATAAATAAGATCACTCATAAGCCGCTCGAGCTCAATTCAGTCAAATTCAAGTTTAGCTCAATTAGTAATCTGTTAAATCAGCCGTTTATGAACACAAAATTATAATCAATTATTAAATAATACAACTTGTAAAAAACTTGTCAAGAATCTCACAAGCTTAGCTTGTATAAACTCAAATAACTTCGTAAATATTTTTTACATTAAATTTTTATTTTAATATTTTAAAATATTAGAAGAAATCATTTTCCTTATACTAAACGTGTTAACTCACTCTTTGAATATAATCATTAAGTTAAGTATATATAAATTTAATAAAAATATTAGCGAAAAGTCCATTATTTGTTTTTCAAAATTTATATATAAGGTTATAAAATAAATCTATTTTATCCAAATAAAGTAGCTTATGAATAAACTCAAAATGGCACGAATGGCTTATGAATAAACTCGAGAAAATGCTCAAGCTTATGACCTATCTTCTGCTAGAATAAAAATCAAACCAAGACTTGACCACACATTCCTCTTTCAGATTCGACTCTTTTATGTCAGCTGGGAAGAGGTGAGGGATGTAACATTAATGTCTTCTTTAATTCGACCCATTCATTGTCCAGTAGTGAGTATGGTATATTAACCAGAGGAAATAGTTTTAAATAAAAGTTAAAAGTTAAATAAAATATTATTTTTATTTTAAAATTAAAAAATTATAATATTTGGTATGAAAATTTTAAAAAATTATAATAATGAGATAGAAAAAATTTCACTCGGAACCTGTCGTGCTAGTAGTCTTGAAAAATACAAACAGGGTATCTTTAAAGGAAAGGTTAGGTAATATAATTTATAACTTTAATTATTACTCCGCTTGAGATTGATACCGTCGTTGAATTGAAGTCATAATTGATACCGTCGTTGGAATTCAGATTACTTTACAAACAATTGTAGTCATTTTAAACTAAAGGTTAGGAGGTAACATAATCCACCCAGTACAGATCGCCGCACCACACAAAAGTGAAGAGTTGTTGGAGTTTACAGAATCATATAGAAGGTATGGAGTTAAAAGCTCAAGAAGCTAAACAGAAACAATTATCTTCTATTCATGCAATTAGGCAGTTAAGTTAGTTAGCCGATCGACTGTGAATACTAGTGGTCCAGATGGCAAGATGTAATTATTCATTGTATCTATAAATGAACTAATTGTATAGCATGTCATTCATTCGATCATAATGAGAAGTATTGATTACATTCCTTTTCCATAGTATTTTACATGGTAAATAATTCAAGCTCCAGATGTAAAACCGTAGATTCCGGATACATGATTGAAGAAAACAACCGATAAAAATTCATTTCAAAATCCAAAACTGATTACTAAAATTAACCCTCACAATTTTTTCTCAATCTAGGGGAACCTCGACGTCTCCGTCGGTGATCTCTTACTACAGATCTTTGGGGTCCTTTCCGTCGACCTTACAGCCGACGGAGTCGCAGGTGCCGAGGATCTCCTTAACGGTGCCACTGAGTTCCTTGGCCATGGATCTGTGACTCATAACCTTGGCAATCTCGATGACGTCGTCGAGGGATATGTTGTTGTTATGCTTAATGTTTTTCATCTTCTTGCGGTCGCGCTCGGGCTCCTTCAAGGCCTTGATGACAAGGGTAGCGGCCGATGGAACAACGGAGACCTTTGCCTGACGGTTCTGGACGGTGAGCTTGACAGTCACGCGGAGGCCCTTCCAGTCCTTGGCCGTCTCCTTGGCTATGTCCTCTCCGATCTTCTTCGGTGAGAGACCAAGCGGCCCGATCTTTGGGGCAAGCGAACTAGCAGCCCCCACCTCACCTCCGGTCACTCGAACATACACGTCCACCACTTGCGACGGGTTGAATTTTGGAGGCATTCTTGGCTGCTCTGTGGGTTTCGCTAGGGTTTGTCTGAAGAAGGAGAGTAATCATGGGGGCAAGCGCTAGGGTTTCATATATGTTTGCTAGGTTTTGCGCATTCGATGATCTCAATGAAGAAGTGTATATGCAATTGCCACCAGGCTATTCCTCAATCAATGACCCTCGAGTATGTAAGCTTAAAAAGAGTCTCTATGGGCTGAAACAAGCATCAAGACAATGGTTCTCAAAATCGTCTAACTCTTTGCTGCAACTTGGCTTCACTTAGGGTAAATCAGATTCTTCTTTATTCATCAAACAAACCCCTTCAGCTTTCACAGCTCTACTCATTTATGTTGATGATGTAATCCTTGCATCTGATAGCATTGATCAGATTAATATTGTAAAGAAACTTCTACATGATTCTTTTACAATCAAGGATCTTGGTGAGCTTAAATACATCTTGGGTTTGGAAGTGGCCAGATCAACTAAGGGCATCACTGTCTCTCAAAGAAAATATGCCCTGGATGTTCTACAAGATAGTGGCTTTTCTGGTTGCAAACCAGTAGCTTTTTCTATGTAGTCTAATCTGAAATTAAGTGCTACTGATTCTTCACCTGCTCTCACTGATCCTGCATCATATCGAAGGCTTGTAGGTTGATTGTTCTATTTAACTATAACTCGACCTGACATAGCTTACTCTATTCAAGCCTTAAGTCAGTTTATAGCTAATCCAAGTACATTACACCTTCAAGCTGCCGAGAGGGTTTTACGATATATAAAAGCTACACCAGGATAGGGACTTTTCATGTCTGCAAAATCATCTCTACATCTGAAAGCATGCTCAGATAGTGATTGGGGTGGTTGCTTGGACACTAGAAGAAGTGTAACTAGGTTCACAGTGTTTATAGGAGACTCTCTTATCTCATGGAAATTAAAGAAACAACCCACTGTTAGTAGATCATCTGCTAAATCTGAGTACAGGGCCTTAGCAATTACTACATGTGAAATCCAATGACTCATATATCTGCTTACTGACTTAAATGTTCAATATTCTCAAGCTGCCTTATTATACACTGATAGCAAACCAGCCTCTGAAATTACTTCTAATCTTGTACATCACGAGAGGACTAAGCATATTCAACTGGATTGTCACTTAGTTCAAGAAAAATTACAAGAAGGCCTCATCAAAATCATACATATTCCTTCTAAACACCAATTAGCTGACATATTAACCAAACCCCTCGGTTCACTCAGCTTTCATCACCTTATTTTTAAGATGGGAATAATTAATATCCATTCTCATCTTGAGGGGGGTGTTGGAGTTTATAGAATCATAATATAGAATGTCTGGAGTTAAAAGCTCAAGAAGCCAAACAAAAACAATTATCTTCTATTTGCAGTTAAGTTAGTTAGCCGATTGTGAATACTAGTGGTCCAGATGGCAAGATGTAATTAGTCATTGTATCTATAAATGAACTGATTGTATAGCATTGTCATTCATTCGATCATAATGAGAAGTATTGATTACATTCATCTTCCAAAGTTTTTCTGCTCTCTATATTTTACAAGAGTCTCCGCAGTCCACACCGCAGTGAACATCGGCGTCCAGAGTTTTAACAATGGCAACATCCACTATGGAAATTACAACTTCTGTGGAAGGCGAATCCAGCCGCGCCAATTACCCGGAGGCGATAAGTGAGTTCACCGAGGAGGAACGCAACATCATAAGGGAGAAGTCAACCAAATATGCGGGGGAAGCCAAAAAGTTAAGAGACCGTGGAAGCACTAGCTGCATCTACAGAGTCCTCCCAAGGCTCAAGGAAATCAATAGCAACCGATCGTACGAACCCAACATGGTCTGCATCGGGCCCTACTACTACAAACAGCGTGAAGAAAAGTTCCAGATGGTCGAAGATTGGAAGAGGAAGTGCCTCGGCTCCTTGCTGGTCAAGACGACAGATCAAGAAAAGCAAATCAATACCTATATGAGCTGCTTGCAAAGAATAAGCAAACTTGAAGAGATGATCAGAAAGTGTTATTCTGAAGAGTTCGAAGTCGCCGGTATTGAATTTCTCGAAATGATGGTTGTTGATGCTTGTTTTATAATAGAAATAATTGAAATGTTTGAATCCGTGAAGATAGATAATCAAGTTTACGTAATCGACTACAGCGAATCTGTTCGTGGAACCTTGGTATGGATGGTACCGTATTTCTACAGGGACTTTCTCCTGCTTGAGAATCAGATCCCTTTTTTCGTTCTGGAAGAGATATATGCGCTTACCCATAATATTTCTGTCGAGGAAAGTAGATCCCAGCTGGTGTTTTCTGCTATGAAATTCTTTAAGAACGGAATGAAAAGACTCGGTTCTATAGGGCACTGGGCTCAAATGAAAAGGATGCCGGTCTTGCATTTGCTGGACTTGGTTCGGAGTAGTTTTGTGATAGCATCCAATACCACACCGGAAAGAAAATACGTCCGTTTTGATACTCCACTCATTCACTGCACCTCGAAGCTCCGGCTAGCGGGGATTAAGGTCAGTCTGGCTAAGAACGCTCTTAGCCTCCTAGATGTGAAATTCAAGAGAGGTGTGATTGAGATGCCGAACATAGCCATCGACGACTTTATGAGATGTCTGTTCCTGAACTGTGTGGCATTCGAGCAGTGCCACCAGAGAAGCAGCAGGTACTTTACGGTTTACGCTACTTTTTTGGACTGCCTGATGAACACCAAGGAGGACGTCGAGTACCTTCGCGAGCGCAATGTCATTCACAATTACCTTACCGACGACTCCGAGCTTGCTGGCTTCATTAACCGTGCGGGCAAGGGTTTGATACTCAATGCTGCTTACGAATTCTATTTGCTGGAATTGTTTGAGGATGTGAGCAAGCATTATGAGAATAGGTGGAAGTGGAAGTGGGCGAGCTTCAAGAATAGGTGGGAGTGTAAGTGGGAGTGGGCGAGCTTCAAGCGGGAGTATTTTGACAAGCCGTGGTTGCTTCTGTCGGCAGCGGGTGGCATTTTGCTCGTACTGGCTACGTCAATCCAGGCCGTAATGGCCATCTTAACTTACAAGTATAAACATTGCTAGCCTAGCTACCAAGGTAATTATTTAGGTTATAATTATTTCTCTCGAGTATTATGATGACTCGATATATATCATGGTTTTAGAAAGTTTGATCGATCGCTACGCGATATGATATCAGTGGACTTTGGTTTTTGATGGGGTCTTAATTAGCGTGCATTATTTTATATATGAAATTATTATTTACTTTTTCTTTTCGACTTTTCAAATTGTCCACAAAATCTATATATATACATATATATATAGATATCATTATATTTAAAGTGAAGGTAGAAATTTGGATATGCATAAGCCAATCAAGCTCGGGAAGAGAAACACAAAACCAACTCAATAGGATCAAACTTCATTTTAAGAGACGAATAAAAAAAATCAATCTAGAATTAATATAGTTTCTTTTAGCATAGTTTCTAAAAAAATATAGATTGTAGGATAAATGTATTTGACTTTTGCTTGGTCGGATATTTTCTTTTTCTAACTTATTTTTGACATTCAGGATTTTGTCAACGTCAGTGTCTAACTTATTTCTTGTTTAAATATATGTAATTACCGTGACAGATCAAACATGATTCAAAGAAATTTTGTGGACATGATAAATTCAAGGAAATCATCCCTTATTTGTCTGTCTCTTTCTATTCTGCTCTCCTCTCATTGTTTTATTTTATTTATTTTTTCTTACTAATTTAAATTTCATTAAATATATATCCCGTTTTGTCGATTGAGTGAACGCTGCCAATATCGCAAACACTAGTCTCATTCAATATTCAAGGAGGGGGAGAAAATAATCCCTTGTTTGTTTTTCTTTCCTCAAATCTAATCAATTATTCGAGGGCATACCCTGTGAGTGGAGACCAACTCATTAGCATTATGCCACTCATTGAGAGGGAGTCCAGTTCATGTATAGGGGAGTGTTAAGATATAAAATATATATAAAAAAAAATGTAAGACCCAACTCCCTTCTAAGGAGCCCAGGCCGTGGAAGCATTTTTCAGACTCCATGTCACACGACTTGCACCGTTCTCCATTTTCATGCATGTCTGTCCTTCCCTTTCTCTACGGGTTTTTTTTTTTTTTCTTTTTGTTTCCACTTTTAGCTTATATAAATGCTAAGCATCCTCAACCCTAGAATAAGTGCCGCTACCCACTTTTCATGCCCTCAGCCATCCAAACTCCTCTGAGCACCCACTCTCCATTTGTGAACCATGGCTACCACCAAACCGAAAGTCTCGGTTTGCATCCAGTAAAACACACCACCTCTGTTTTTACACCAAGAAATAGAGGAGTTCTTCCACCACCCTGTGAGCCAGCAACCACCTATTGAACGCGCCGACGCTGCCTCAAGGAAGACGGAACCACCCTCAGCCTCAGAACACACCAACCAGCTCAACCCCATTGCCACTACACGCCATCTCTTTCTCTGCCTCACTCGATCTCCCTCCCGCTCTTCCCTCTCTGTCTCTCTCACTCCAGCAACCCAGCTTAGGAAGCTTCGCCACAGCACGCCCTCACCAGCTCGGCAATCGCGCCACCACGGTCCCTCCAACCAGCCCCGTCGTGCCTTACCCCTCCACGCGTGCCTCGGTTTCCCTTGGGTAGGTCCCTGCCGCAGCTCATGTTTTGGCCTTTGTTGGTTTTTATTTTTGTTGATGTTGGTAGTTACTTAAAAAGGAAACTGTTGTCTTGGGTAACCTGGTAGACGAAGGGTGTTATTACCCTTTAGCCCTCTTTTTGTTTGAATACATCAACTGATTGTGTATTTTGTGTTTGAAACGTGGGCTGCATGTGATTTTTATTTATTTGGACTTAGGCGCATGTGAGTTTATTTTGTTAAGTTGGTATTTTTAAGAGATTGATATTTTATCGGAATATTTATTAAGTAAATACTGATAAATTTTGGAATGATCGGTAAAGTGCTAAACCTTATTTTGAGTCTTTTTAAAAGAATATTTTTTTATTTAAACAAAAATATGATTTTCTACTTATAATGATTTTGATATAGTCATGTTATTTTAGTTTTTATAAATTATAGTCAGATCTCAATCGTAAATAAGTTAGAATTTAATGTTTTAGTCGGAGTTATTAGGTTGGATATTGATGAGTTTAGAAAGTGAAGTTGGTATTTTAGGAATAATGAGAATTTTGGGTTTTTGAGGAATTAAAAATAGATTATTTTAGAAGTTTAGGCTTGAATATCGAAATACAAGATTGATTGGAAATTGATGAAAATTTACGTGATTATCTTATAGGTGACGATTAATTTTGTTCGGCATTGTTGAGGAAATTTTCGAAAAAGCTGAGAAATCCAAGTAAGCGGGGTTCCTACGCTAGATTTGCATAAAAAGAAATGAACTGGGGTTGGTTTCTAAAAATGTGCATTTTGTTTTAAAAAGAAAAGGTGAAAAACAACCTCAGTATATGTTTTGCATTCATTCATGAGATATGTGTGAAAGATAAAAGAAATGCTTTTGACATGAATAGTGTAGACATGAGCAATATTTGACATGTTTATGAAATTTACAAAAGAGCAAATACGATATCATTGAGATTTTTATACTTGTGATATGAAATGATTTGGATCTGTTTTAATCAAATGGAAATGATATGAATATGTTTAACACATGTTTTGATATGATATAGATATGAAAAACCTTTGGCATACTTATCTGTTTTGATTCTGATGCTGAATATAGTTCTGATATGATGATACTGGTTCACGTGATATGGTTGGTACCAACATGATATAATATGATATGAGTGCACCCACTTTAGAAACAAAGTGGTCTTTTATGTATTCTTCCTGTGTGCACACTCGGGACTCTAAAATTGAAAACTGGAAAGTTTCACAATATGATACTGCCTAGTTTGGCTAACGGGAAAAACAAAACCCTACCACGGTGGTTAAATATGATATATGATATGATACGATATGATATGATATAAAGACGTTCAGTTATGTTATGCCAAAGGGTTTTTGAATATGAAAAATGGTCTTTGAAAATGAAACGGATCTTTGAATATAAACAGTTGGTTTTTTTTTTAATTTGAAAATAGTCCTTGAATATGAAAGGTATATTTAAAAATACACAGTTGGTCTTTGGGTACTAAAGATTGAAAAGTCGCTCTGATTTTTTGATAACACGTTTTTTTTTTTAGATCTGCATATGAAAATGAAAGGTTTTGTTCTGAACTCTCTGAAAAGACTTATGTTTACATACTAGTATATATTCTCTGTTTACTGAATTGTTGATAACTCACCTCTTATCTTCAATATTTTTCAGATGATATTGATGACCCAACTGGGGGTCAGGAATAGAAATTGGAGCTTAACTAGATATAGATAGAAGGTCGAGTACCTAAGGGTACCTTTGTTAGTTGAAGGGTTTAACTTGAGTATATGAAGTACTTTATGTTATTTGGATCTATGGAGACTTAAAGATATATCGTTTTATTTTGTTGAAATTATTGGGAGATTGTGGACACCCCTTGGTTTATGTTATTTTGTAAAGATGACTTATGGAGTTTGTATTATGGTTATTTGGAAAATATGAGATTGTGTACTATTTATGAAATCCTTGGAGTTTTAGATGCTTTGAGGGACAGGTTTGTCAGTGACAGGTAGAAATTCTCTGACCCTTCCGGGTACGGGGCATTACAAGAAATCTATTCCTTCCCATCAACTTAACCTTTCAAGACAAGCGGTAATTTCACACTTTTTATCCCGACACAAGTATCCTTCTGCTTCTATGATTTGGTTTGCTGGAATTATCTTGTTTCCTTGTTTTCCCACTTTACAAAATGAAAAGAGACCATGATCTTTTATCTGTCAGTTGGTACATACTCTGGTCATTGATCATTTATTGATTGGTGATGAGATTTGGATTCTGTTTGTGGATTGAATCTCTCAATATCAAACATTTCACTAGGGGAAGACCCATCAATAATGTTTGTGCATTGTTGATAATTTCAGAAAAGGATCATTGCTTGGTGATGATAGTTGTTCATGTAAAACGTTTCAATTCTACTATCTTGATGCAAAGTAGCCAGCAAGAAGTTGCAATTATCCTACTTGTATATGGTTGCTTTTTCAAAATGATTGTCCTAATGAGATGGCCTATCACCAAAAGAAAGGGATGGCAATCTAGAAAAACATTTCCGTCGGGCACCTCATTGGCGTCCATGTACTTGAGAATGTCCCTCACCCAATCTGGGGCTTCGAGCTGTATCTCCATCACCTCGATCCTTACAGCAGGTACTTTGACTGTTAAGATCATTGTTTGCTCTAACAGGGGGAGTCTTCTTCCCTGGATGCCCCGTGTGCCAGCTTATCTGCTTTTTGGTTTTCTTCCCTCGGCACCTTCTAAATCTGGAAGTACCTAAAGTGGGGGCGCTTGACTTCTATTTGTGCCAAGTATTTTTTTAATTTTTCACTCTTCACGACGAACTCCCATCATACTTAATTGACCACCACTTGTGAGTCAACTCACACTTCAATTCAGTCAAATTCAAGTTTAGCTCAATTAGAAATTTGTTAAATCAACCGTTTATGAATACAAAATTATAATCGATTATTAAATGATACAACTTGTAAAAAACTTGTCTAGACTCTCACAAGCTTGTATAAACTCGAATAAAAATCAAACCAATAAGGCTTGACCACACAATATATATAACATTATATATATATATATATATTAGCGAAAAGTCATTATTTGTTTATCAAAATTTATATATAATGTTATAAAATAAACCTACTTTTTATCAAAATGAAGTAGTTCATGAATAAACTCAAAATTAATGATACGAATAGTGAATTAATTGTCTGTGAATATAAAATCTAATTCGATGAAATGCTCAAGCTTATCTTGTGCTAGAATAAAAATCAAACCAATAAGACTTGACCACACAATGCTCAAGCTTATCTTGTGCTTGAATAAAAATCAAACCATGAATAAGACTTGACCACACAGTGCTCAAGCTTATCAGCTTGTGCTAGAATAAAAACCAAACCAATAAGACTTGACCACACATTCCTCTTTCAAATTCGACTAATTTAAACCCTTAATTAAAATAATGATAATTTCATGAAAGTGGTGGAAAGGAGGTGGATTGATTTTCTATGGATATTCTTATATATCCTAGACAGCTGCGAAGAGGAGAGGGACGTAACATTAATATCAGTTCACTGAAGTTGGCATGAACAAATTCCTTATTGAGTTTAACACTGAGCAGGACATGTTTCGTGTGTTAAAGGGCAGGCCCTGGTCCTTTGATCGTTGGCTTTTGTGTATCCAACCTTTTGAGGGATCCATGTCCATAAATGAGGTAGCTTTCGACAAAGAGGAGTTTTGGCTTCAAGCCTACAAATCTGCCTTTCAACTGTATGAACCAAGAAACTGGTTTTCAACTAGGCAGCAGTGTGGGAAGGGTCCTACAGGTCCATGCAGATGATAGAGGAATAAGCTGGGGCCTCTTCCTAATTAGAATAAGGGTAGAAGTTCATATCACAAAGCACTTCCGAGAGGCACTTTTCTTACGGTGGAGGGGAAGAAGTCATGGATTCACTTCAAATATAAGAGACTACCTTCAGTATGCTTTAAGTGTGGCGTCATCAAGCATATTCAGAAGGCCTGCACTAATGCATCAAATGGGGATGGTAAGCAACAATTAATATGGAATATGGCTTAGAGCCCCAGTAGCCAGGGATAGTGAAAATGAAAGACAGTCTTTAGCTAACAAGTGGGCTAAAGAGTTGCCATCATGTATTTCTTCCTTGGTTTAATGAAATGAAGATGAGAATTTGATATCAAAAAAAAAAAAAGACGCAACATTAATATACATCATCTTCACTTCCCAGGGACCCATTCATTGTCCAGTGAGTAAGTCGGCTTAGTTGTCCTGAATCTCTTTATAGGTGAAGTAGTAATTCTCATAATTGAAATTGACAAAAAAAAACACAATTATTTTATTTGAAACTTTACATCAAATTGCTTTATATATTTTTTCTGTAACTTATCAAATTCGACCTTGGATCTTTATCCTTTTCCCATGTGAGAAATGATATTTTATGTTTATCTTTTCCTTTGAGTTGACTACTTATTGCTTCGCCTCGTTAAATACGAGAAGTTACGTAAGAAAGTAAAAAAGAACAATTATTTTTAATAAACTTTTAGAAACTTTAATTATGGAAAAATAACTAAATACTAGAATCTCACATGCCACAAGATGCTTCAAGATAGCGAAATTGATTTTCGTTTCAGAATGCAAAATGTATAATTTCGAATTCCTATACATCCTAACTTCAATATCGATATATGTATATATACATGCATATACATACATATATAAATATTATATGTATATATATATATATTTTAAAATATTTACATAGAACTGGATCATACGACTTGACCCATGAACTCATTAATGGATCAACCTGAATTGTTCCAAACCTTATTATTCACAACCCTAACCCTATTATTCCGTGTCGTGATCGTTCCATGTTCACGAGTTATGTCAAATATTGCCAACCCTATCCATATGCAGTCACTAGAAAAGGGGCAGATAGATCCAAAGAATTGAAATTAGTTCAAACTCTTAAAACTATAAAGATCCCTAAATCTTAAGCTAATAGAAATATGTTCTTGAGAACATGGATTTTTCATATTGGTGGATTGTAAAGATCCCCATCATTGTCAAATTACTGTCACTGGATAATGCAGAACTTAATTCGAATTTTAAAAAGACTATTAATGGATAAAAATATCCATACAACTTTAAGATAATTAAAACTTTCAAACTTTCAAAAGATATGATCATAATTTTTAAAAATTCAAATAATCTTCATTTCTACTTTAGAAAACACTTCTTTAATTTGTTTCGAAACAAACGAAACGTGTTTGAAAGTGCTTTAAACATAAGGTTACAAAATAGTAAATAACTTTTTAATAGAAGAACTTAGTACTTAAGTTATAAGCTATAAAGCTTAAAACTATAAGTTATATTTCCCACCACAATCTCAAATATGTACTGTCTGTGGCAACATTTCCTATGGTTGAAAAGCATGCCACCGCATTTTGGTTGAAGAAGATTTATGATCAAGAAGGCCGCGTGGTTGAGTTTGCTGAAAATTTTTAGGGTAAGAAATTTTTTGCTCCCCAGTTGCTTGATGTTTTGCCCCTTTGATAGAGGAAGAGAAATAAGTCCTAATGCCTAATGGAATGAAGTGTGTTGATCTTGAAAACCCTGCTATAGTTGTGTTTCCATCCCCGCTTGCTACTGAAATTTGGAAGTATTTTTAAGGGGTTATGGAGCTCATTCATGTCACCTTATGAGGATAGATATATTGATGTCAAGTTCTTTGGGGAAGTATCTTCTTCTGTCACGGTTGCTGTTGAACAATATTTTCAGCAATGCCTTGCATGTCTTGCATTAGGATTCGTTTTACTACTCTTGGCTCCAATTGTCGGCCATTGGGTTCCTTTTTACTATAGCAGTTCAATGTTCGTAAATTCAGTTCGTATCAATTTTGGACTCAATGAAGAGATGCACAATACAGTCTTTATAATTGTTTTGTGGAAATTATCCTTGCTGAGAATTTTAGGGATACTTGGCAGTCGTCTGTGCCCCTATGGGAGAAGAAATTCTGCACATTAATTGGTTCAGTTCCATGGAGAATTAGCTTGTGGAAACCAAGAAGTGTATGTACCTCCATGACATTCTGGTTCACTGGAATGACTCTTTCGGGAAAGACACATTTCACAATGCAAAATCCAGATTTTGGACAGAGATTAATGGCCTTCTCTGTGACATATCATTGCCTAACCTGAATATTAATAGTGAAGAAGTAGGTTGGAACTCCAGCAGGGATCCTGAATTGCTTTTGGACTTGGAACAGGAACCCATGGTTCCTTTCGATGAAGATGAAGATGAGAAGGTTGTGGTTCTTGGTGATTCCCTGCTCTTGAACCAGTCATTTTCTTGCACTGGATGTGGAGAAGCTGAAGAGGACTTAAGAGAAGCCACTGACTTGGCTCAGCATCTAGATATGGGTATTGTAACCACATCGTGGAAGTGTTGAAGCATAACGACACCTTGTGGGCAAGGTGCACTAAGGGGGGGAGAATGTTAGGAACCCTAACTGGGTTAAGTTCGAGATGAGCAGAGGCTGAAATGTGGAAGTGCTGAAGTGAAGCTGCTGAAGTGATTGTGTCATAGTGTTGAAGTGCAGTAGAAGTTGCATCTCAAAACGGGGTCGTTTAATGCTTGAAGGGAGACGAAGTCATTTAGGAAGAAGGAATAATACGCTGAGTTTATGTTATTGAAGCTGTTCATTTTGGAGAAACAAAGTTGTGCTTTTTGTGCTAAGTTTGCAGTTCACGTTGCCTGTCACTTTCTTATGTTTTCTTCTTGATTCATTTTATCATTTGTTCCTTTCTGTTGATGTTGTTACGCTGCAAGGTGCTGAGTGAATTGTAAAAGGAGGATGAGGTGAAAAGGGAAAGACATTTCTAGGAATTCTAATTGTCATTCATGTTTTCTGGTGGATTAGGGTACCTCGAATACCCTATATAAATTCACAAGCATATGAATCTTATGATTCTATTTCCATCGGAATCCTCTTGTTTATATTATTCTTCATTTTCTCTGTTACATTAAGCAAGGGATTCATTTTCTTCTGCATTATTCTTGATTTCTTCAATAATACTTTTTGCATATCCTTCAAAAACTACAGAATTCTATTGCTCTCCACAAAGCCTTGATTTTAGCAACCACCGGTATAATGACATGCTTTTGTTTCATACATAAAGTTGCCATTAATTCCCCCTGCCAATTTCTAATTACAATTCCAATAACCATCTCTTTATTCATAGCAGTTGTCACTCTTGAATCCACAGTACTCAGGCACTCCTCAATTACTTCTCTAGATGGACATGTAGATTTGTGGACTTCTTTGAAATGTTCCTTAAAAGCAAAAGTCACTTTATCTTGTGTTTGCATAAGTCTAGAATTGGAATATTCCTTTATCTGAAGAATCTTTTTTTTTTTTTCCCTTCTTTGTGAAGTACAAGCATAAAAATATTTGGTATTTTTATCTCCAAGTTGATACCAATTCCTCTTTGCCCCTTGTCACTATTTTAAATCTTCTTGTTCCAACAGTAAACCCACCTCCCTTTGTAATTCTTTAATAGCTTCTGCATTCTGAGGGCCTTTTTCTTCCTGCAGTCTTCTTAAAAGTTAAGTTTTGTCTCGAATTTGCTTTACACAGTTTCTGCCTTTGCTCCTATTTTGACCGAGAAGAGCATTACTACAATGTATTAATGAGGATTCCATTGTGCTAGGAGAAGAACTATCAAATTCCCACTCCTCTTCCACTACTTTCTCACATTCCTCTTCTTTAATCCAACTAGATTCAAATCTAAATAGCTTCATTCTACTTTTACTCCTCATATTATCATCCTTTATTGTTAATACTATTGGCTTATGATCCAAAGACCTTGCAGGCAAACCTTCAACCGTAACATCTCTCAATAGATCTGTCCATTTGTTATTAGCTACCACTCTATCCATTTGTGAAAGCACTGTCTGAATGTCTATTACTCCATGTAAAAAAATTACCCTTGCAACCAAGATCATATAACTCATTTTTCTTCAAGAGCTTTTCAAAAAAACTTCATCTTGGTTTTCCATTCTCTGTATTCCCCCTTGCTTTTTTGAAAGAACTAGTATTTCCTTAAAATCACCTATTACACACCAAGTTTGTATGGTTAGGTCTTAATCTAGTCATTCCCATGATTCCCTTCTTTTGTGCGCTTCTGGAAGACATCTTTGATAATTTCTCATACTTGATGGGTACCCACATCCTTTTTCATTGAATATTGCTAGTTCGCCCCCGACAATTATTACTTTCCTCAAGTCAATTTCAATTTTTGCTCGTAGAGAACTTCCCCATCCTACCCCATCATCTAGGACATCCACCTCCAAAACTCTCCCAATCGTACCACCTCTCTGCTCCCCTATTTGTCGGTTCATATATATGCCAATGGAAGATTGTGCATGTATCTGGATCCAAAAACACTGATGATCGAAATTGATTAGACGCGGTTGTGTGCTTCCTTCAAATGGTTTCAAAATGAACGAACATGAATAAAAAAAACCATGGTCTTCCTTCCAATACTCGGTTAGTACCATCCCCTTTGTTAGTAAAAGTGATTAAAAAAGTGTGTGGACTTATCGATCTCAGCAAAAACCAAAGGTTTTTCTACTTTCCATATCTTCCCCATAGTGTATTCCTTGTCACCTCTTTAATAATATTACGTTTAGAATAGATTTTCTCCACCAAACTACGATCACCTTTGTTGTTCATTTTCGTAAAATCTTCAAGATCTACCTCTATTGTAGTCTGTTCTTCATCTTTAAGATGTGACTAGTCGCATATTTCCTCAATTTTTTCCACCACTGTTCCCTGTGATTTCTTTCACACACCTACACCAATGGCGTAGATCATGACTCTTAAGACCTGGTTTGATTACACAAATATGTGAAACCATCTCATCTTATATTATCTTAATATACAAAGTACAAACACCATTCAAACACAAACTCTTTTCAATCTCAAATCAACTCTTTCATCTAATCATTATCTATACAACTTTTCCAAATTTTTAAATAAAACATAAAAAAACAATTCAATTTTTTTAAATCTCAAAACAAAAATTATATTAAAAAATTATATTTTAACATTTTTTTAACTTTATAATTTTTTTATTCAACTTTTTCTCTCTCATTTTCCAAAATCTCATAGAATATTTTAACTCAAATTATTTCACTACTATTTACAGATTTCTCATATCATCGCATCTGTGTAACCAAACGAGGCCTTATTTCGACAATTTTATACTTTTCCTACAGAGAGCATCGGTTTTTTTAAAGAGAAATATTATTCCCACCGAAAGTGGAGACTGAATTTTATTAATTTTTTTTTTTTACGTTAATGGTTAAGAAAGTATATTTTAAAAAGTTTTTAAATTTTATTTTTTTGAAATGTATAAAGTGATTTAAAAAATATTTAAAGAAAAAAAAAATTACATCATGTCGGTACTCGACTTTCTGGGGGAGTAGTACAACTCTTTTTTAAGAAAAATGATTTATACACAATATTTTTCACAACACATTTTACAATAATGTGTTAAATCAGAGGTAATTTTATAAAACATTTCATAAAAATATCCTAATCTTACAACATTGTTGTAAAAAATGTATTGTGAAAATGTGTTCTGGGTATCAATACTCCTTTTTTTAAATAAAAAATTTTCACAACCTCTTACTATTCACCCACACTCCACACTCCACCTTTTTTTTTTAAATTTTTTTTGTCAAATATTTTTTATATAAATAGTGAATAAAAAATTAGAAATATTTAAAAAAAATTCAAGAAAAAGTTTTTAAAAAATATTAAAAAATATTAAAAAGTATAAAGTGTGGAGTGTAAATAAATAGTAGATGATTGTGTAGCAAAACCCTTTTTTAAAATGGGTGCTAGGCTGATCTCCTACTTGAGAATCAGATCCCCGTTTTAGTTTGGAAGAGATATCTGCGCTTACGGCCCATAACATTTCTGTCGAGAGGAGTAGATCCGGGCCGATGGTTGCTGATTTGGGATTCTTTAAGAACGGAATGAAAAGATCCGATTCTATTTTGGGTTTCATTATCATGAACCTCGATAAAATTGGTACGGCCACAGTCTTGCATTTGCCAGAGTTGGTTCGGAGTAGTTTGATACCATCCAATATCAGACAGGGAAAAAAATTCCGTTAAGATACTCCATTCATTCACTGCATCTCGAAGCTCTGGCTAGCGGGGATTAAGGTCAGTCCGGGCAAGGCGCCCAGCCTCCTAGAAGTGAAATTCAAGAGAGGGGTGATTAAGATGCCAAACATAGCCCTCGACGACTTGATGAGATGTCTGTTGCTGAACTGTGTGGCATTCGAGCAGTGCCACAAGAGATCAAGCAGCAAGTACTACTTCACGGTTTACGCTACTTTTTTGGACTGCCTTGTGAACACTGAACAGTGTCATTGACAAAATTACCTTGCTGATGACTCCGAGGCTGCGGACTTCATCAACCGTGCGGGCAAGGATTTGGTAGTCAATGTTAATCACGGCTTCTATTTGCTTCGAGGATCATGTGGAGAAGCATTATCAGTAAAGGTGGATGTGAAAGTGGGCGAGCTTCAAGCGGGAGTATTTTGACAAGCCAGCTTGGTTGCTTCTATCGGCAGCGGGTGGCATTTTGCTCGTACTGGCTACGTCATTCCAGGCCGTAGTGGCCTTCTTAACGTACAAAGTATAAAAATTGCTAGGAGGGTTAGGTTACAATTATAAATGCTTTGGTTATAAGATTTCATAAAATAAATTCACAAACTGACGTAATTTGAAGTGATGATACGTTTAATTATAAAATAGATCTAACATATTATTTATAAAAATAATTTCAGTTTGTAAATTTACTTTCGTGAGATCTCTTTTATGTGATTGTAACATTTGATCTCGTTATTTCTTATGATCATTTATATTCGTTCTTGACGAATCTCTCATGATGATGATCCGACTATGGCGATCGATTTCATGGTTTTAGGAAGTTTGATCAAGCACTTCATGTAGTTCTTATTTGTTCAATCACTACTCTTCGCAAGCTGAATTTATGGTAGTGATAAGCTTAATTGCCCTTGCAAAGCGAACTTAGATCATTTCAATTAGTTGTTCGACCAAAATTTTGGAGATCAACACGATAATATTCACACATTTTTAAAAATTCTATTTATCATATAAAGCGTCTATGTATGCTAACTTTGTTATCTTTCATATAATAAATTTAGCTATTAATTCTGCACATCACACGTTTACAATTAGTATTTTTAGTAGTTCTGCACATCAGAGGCTAGTATGAGTTTGTTACAAGTGTTTATGAATAGTACCAACTTATATTTGTTAAGGGAGCGAGGTTTGTGGTGATTTTACAATAATATTTTATACTAAATAATCTAGAATCCTTATTGAGAGGGGAGTTTATTTCACACATTGGGCCACGTAAAGTTTATTCCCTTTAGGGCCCAACCCGGCCAATGAATAGCCCCAGCGTAGCACCAACGAAGGAGGGTCAGACCAGGCCTGAGAAGGCCCATCAAGTTAGGTGACTAGTCATGTCAACTGCTTGGACTGCAGCCCACACCATCGAACAAGGGGCATGCTGTATTAAATGGCCAAGAGAACCAGCACACAACATCAGAGCTAGACGCCCACTTAAACTTGTAACAGCGACATTATGTGCACCTCCTCCACACCTGCCACAAGAGACAAATAGGGAAAAGAGGGAACTACCCACGTAAAATACGGCATGTTGACTACTGACATGTTAGAGGAGAATCCTGTCACTGGTCCTCAGTACGCCCTCGCACGATCTGCTGGTAGTGAACGTGAACCACCACGACCGGGTATGCAAGCATATTGTGATTGGTTTAGGTAAAGGGATCCTTTATTGTATTATTTTTATCATCCAATGATGATAAATATGCCACATCTTATATGATGAGATGAAAGTGTAGTATATAACATTATTCATACTTTTATATTAAAGATATTTCAACATTTATAAATATTAGAGAAATTCATTTTTCCAATACTAAATGTATTACTTGCGTACTTATGAATATAATAATTAATTTATGTATATATAAACTAGAAATCACAGCCTGTTCGTCAAATTTTGCATATAAAATTATAAAATACTAGATAAATAATCTAAATTATTAAAATGAAGTAGATAATGAATAAGATTGAACTGAAAAAATATTAAATGAACTATTGATGAACATAAAATCCAACTCGATAAAAGGTTCACACTTAACCCTTGTTAGAATAAAAATTAAAAGAATAACATTTAACCACCCACACTCCTCTTTCTGACTTGTTCGCCCCTTAATTACAATAATGATTTTCCAAGGATCTTATTTGAGACAGCTGAAAAGAGGAGAGGTAACGTGATAATTAATGTCATCTTTCTTAGGTTCCGATTCATTGTCAAGAGAGTAGTCAGCTTAGTCGTCTTGAAAAATACAAAATCTAAACGTGGCCAATATTTTCAAAGTATACCTACCAAGAAATTATTGAATAGAAATGAAAACTGAAAAGGGTATTCTGGCTTCTCTTGTTGGCTGTTTTGTTGACAAGTCCTCTACGCATTCATCATTCATGTCGTATCAATCTTTTTCTATATTAGACCATTTCATTAGTCAATAGCATTGCCTTTAATTTCTCAACTAGAGAACTGAGGTTCAAATCTCCCATCTTGTTACCCATAGAAAAGGAAAAAGATCATCTAATTTGGTCAGGCAATTAGATAAAATATCTCAATTTTGTAAAGGAAAAAGGAGAGCTAAGTCCAACGAATATTCTCTAATTAAAAAGTGAATTAAACTCATAAGTATTATGCTAACTTTTCCTTTGCACTGTTATCTCTAATAGGGGTGTGCAAACACCATTAAAATCGACTGATACCAATGGTTGCCAGCAGAAACCAACAGAGAACCGGTTGGTCGGCGATAGAAATAGGTTGCAACCGACGTCGGCCGGATCAGTTCTAGTTTGAACCTGATTCAAACCATCAAACCAGCTGATTATACTTATATATATTTTATATATATTAGACGTGTATAAAATGATGCCGTTTCACTTAAGTAAGTGAAACAACGTTGTGTTAAGTCCACGGTTTTGAAAAAAAAAAAAATATGAAACGTTGCCATTTGATTTAATACACCAAATGGTGTTGTTTTGAGTTAGGGCTTCAACCCTAACCCNCTCTCTCTCTCTCTCTCTCTCTCTCTCTCTCTCTCTCTCTCTCTCTCTCTCTCTCTCTCTCTCTCTCTGTGATGCAATCTCCTTCTCATCTCCCTCTCAGGCTCTCAGATCTCTCATCTCCCTCTCAAGCTCTCAGCATTGTCTCTCATCTCCCTTTTGGCTCTCTCTCAGAGATTCTCTCATCTCCGATTCATTTTTCTAGTTTTTGTTGTGATATTTGCTTATTTGTTGTGAGATTTGCACACTAATATTTGTTATGAGATTTGTGAAATGTTTTTGATGGGTTTATGAAGTGAAACCTACGGGGACACCGATGAACTGACGATAACTACGTCGGCTAATTTTACCTCCTTCATCGGCAGGTTTCGGTCGGTATCACTCCGTAAAAAACATGTCGGTGCGGTTTCAGTTTTGGATCGAAATTGCATCAATATGGTCGGTTTTCATCCCTAATCTCTAATACTGATCTCTAACCTTAATCCTACTTGTTTCAAAAGTTGGGGTCGGTGAATTACAAGTTGAGAAATTTCACCACTTCACAAGGCTTCTAATTAGTAAAAGAAGAAAGCAATTAAGAAGCATTCAAAGCCAACTTGTTATGTGGACTTTTCCAGGCAAGCTCCTCAATCTTAGTCAGAACATTTGTCTCACAAGGAGTTGAGGTTTTTGTATTTGCTGAACAATTTAAGGGAAAATGATAGTATGACTATCTCGCTAAATTGCCCACTTATATATTTTTATTTTATTTTTTATTTTTTCATAATGGTTAAGAAAGTGATTTTTAGTGAATTTATATTTTTTTTATATTTTTTTCTTAATAATTAAGAATGCTTAAAAAATGCTTAAAGAAAAAGAAAAGAAAAATTAAAAAAAAAAAAACTCATTTGTACTAGTATCGTGTACATTTGGTGGGCACATTTAGTAGGCACCCTAGCATTGTCCTAATTAGGATGATCTTCTGATGTCATTGACATATCACAATTGGCACTTAGAATGTGACGATCTAACTACGCTTGGAATCAAGAGATCTTCGAGTCTTTTTTTGTGAATAAAAGCAAAATTATAATTTATGAAATTTATTAAAATTTTCAGTTGGAATTCTCATGGGTTTGGGAACCCACGAGAAATTAGTACACTTTGTGATTTGATCATGAAGGAACATCCTGATGTGTTGTTTTTGCAAGAGACTCAATTGTCTTCAAGGCAGTTTGACCTCTGTAAGTTCAAATTTGGTTTTCGTAATTGCTTTGTTGTGAATTGTTTCGGTCATAGTGGTGCATATGCTATGTTAAGTGGTGCTAATGGGGAAAATTATTTGTTAAGGAGTGTGTATGGCCGCCCTGATCCTAGTAAGAGACCAGATGTTTGGAGGTTAATTAAGGGTTTGGGTCGTGGTGTGGTGTTGCCTTGTAATAGCCAAATTGTAGTGGAAATGAATCGGAAAGGAAAATGGATGGAAATAGTATTGTATAATTGATAAACTCTCTTCAAGGGAGAGCACCTCTAAATCGTAACTAAATTATAGAGCAAATCTTCCAGATGATTCCCATAGAGTAGTCTGTTATGACTATATACTAACAAGTGAAATACTAAACTACCCTTCAGTAATGGGCCTATGAACATTATTACAGATAAAGGAAATACTACAAAAGGAAATGCTAGATAGATGTTGGGCCTCTAGTCCTTAACCCATCCTTAAGCCAGGCCCATGCACGTAAGCTGTCTGGCCCACGGTGACAGCCCCTTAAGCCTTTTACTCTACCCATCTTGCTCGTGAGATTAGGGTTTCACACTTAGCCTCTACCTCCTTCTCGAGCCTTATCTCCTCTGTCTTCTACAACCCTTCTTCTCTACTGCTATGGTGTATGACATGCCTTGGTTAGTTTTTTGGGATTTTAATGAGATACTTTATCATGATGAGAAATGTGGTGGTAGAAGCATAAGTGAGAAATAGTTGGAGGATTTTAGAGGGATGTTTTAGAAGTGTGTAGTCTGAAAGTTTTGGTTTTTTTGGTGTTCCTTACACGTGGTGTAATAGGAGGGAAGCAGGAGGTTTAATTAGTGAAAGATTAGATCATTTTCTTGCAAATACTATGTGGTGTGATTTGTTCCCAAATACGAGGGTTCAACATGGGGTAGCTGCGTACTCGGATCATGTTCCTTTGTGGTGGGATTCAGAGGGTGGGTTTAAAAAAATAAACAAAAAAAGTTGTTTAGATTTGAAGCAATGTGGGTGGGGGAGAGAGAGTGTGCTAGTATAATAGAGAGCGTTTGGAATCAATTGGAAGGATCTCATTCTCTTTCTCAAGTCATGGGTTCCATATCCAGATGTGCTTCTGATTTGGGTAGATGGAACCAAAGTTCTTTTGGGAATGTACGAAAGGAATTATCTAGTGCAAAAGAAAGGATGAAGTTATTGCAAGAAGCTGATCCATGTAGTATTTCACTGACAATAGCGGCAAAGGAAGAGATGATGTTCAAAAATGGCTTGAGAGGGATAAAGTTATGTGGAAACAGAGGTCTCAGGTCATGTGGCTTAGAGAGGGAGATAGCAACCCTAGGTTTTTTCACTCAAAAGCATCGGGTAGAAGAAAGAAAATTTCTATTATGCAATTACAAGATCAATCTAGCAGCTGGAAGAAAAGGCCTCTTTTGGATGAACTAGTGAAGGATTATTTCAATAAGTTGTTCATTGCTGCAAATCAGGTGGAAATGGAGGAAGTTATTTCAAGGGTTGAGATTAGAGTGACTGACGAGATGAATGGGGATTTGATGAAACCATATGTGGCTGAGGAAGTTGAAGTTACTATCAAACAGTTGCATCCATCGAAGGCTCCTGGACCAGATAAGATGTCTCCAGTTTTCTTTCAAAAGTATTGGATTGTGATTGGTAAGTTTGTTATTGCTTCAGTACTTTTGGCTTTGAGTACTAGAGAGTTCCCTAAGAATTTGAATCATACTTATATTATATTAATTCACAAAGTGGTAGATTTAAGACCAATTAACTTTTGTAATGTGCTCTAATAGATTTTATCAAAAGTCATTACAAATAGGCTAAAGAAAGTGTTGCCTTTGGTTATTTCAATGATTCAATCTACTTTTGTGCCCGGTAGACAAATTCATATAAGAAAAGGAATAAAGGGTTTTATGTCACTCAAACTTGATATAAGTAAGGCATACGATAGAGTAGAATGGCTATTTTTGGAAAGAATGATGGAGGCTCTTGGTTTTGCTAGAGGACTGATTAATTTAGTCATGCAGTGTGTTCAAACAGTTTCTTTCTCTGTTTTGGTAAATGGGTGTCCTAAAGGCCTTATTATTCCAAGTCGAGGAATTAGGCAGGGAGATCCTTTGTCTCCCTATCTATTTATCTTATGCACAAAAGGCCTTATCAGTTTATTAAAAAAGACAATTGGCAGGGAGGTTATTAAAGGTGTTAAAATTTGTAGGAGGGGCCTTGAGAGTCAATCATTTGTTGTTTGTGAATGATAGTGTGATTTTTTGTAAGACGGATATGGTTACAACTGAAAAAAATTCATTCTTTATTTAATACATATGAGAGAGCATCTAATCATCATATTAATAAAGAAAAGACTTCTATAGCCTTTAGTAGGAATGTTCATGAAGACTTGAGGGTTCGGATTATGCAGCTTTGGGGGGGTGGGGTGGAAGTCATATACAACAATTTGAGAAGTATTTGGGTCTTCCTCCTATGGAGGTTAGGCCAAAGAGACAAGCTTTTTCTAGCATTAAACAACGATTGCGGCAGAAACTTCAATTGTGGAAAGGTAATATGTTGTCACAAGGGAGGAAAGAGGTTTTAATAAAAGCTGTAGCAATGTTTATTCCGACCTATGCTATGAGTTGTTTCCTCTTTTCTAAATCTTTATACTTTGATTGGAGAGTTTGATGGCTCAGTTCTAGTGGAGAAATCAATCTCAAGGGTGGGAAATTCACTGGGTTAGTTGGGAGAAGTTGTGTGACTCTGAGTTTCAAGGTGTGATGGGTTTTAAAAACCTAAGGCTGTTTAATTTGGCAGTCCTAGCAAAACAAGTTTGGAGATTTTTGAAGAATGAAAACTCAGTTTTGTTTAGTATCTAGCTATAAGGCAAAGTATTTTCCCAATACCAGTTTTTTTGAGGCTAAAGTTGATTTGAGATCTTCATATATTTAGAAGGGGATTTGGGAAGCTAGACACTTTTTATAGAAAGGCTGTAGTGTGTGGGAAATGGAATGAATATAAGAGTATTCAAAGATTCTTGGATACCATGATGTGAATTGCCTGTTGTTCAATCAAATGTTGATGCAGATATGCGAGTAAATTCTCTGATAGATGAGAGCACAAGATGGTGGAATGTTCAAAGTTTAAGAGCTTTATTCAATCCAAATAAGATGAGGCAAATTTTGAAGCTAAATGTGTGTTTAGATGCTTGAGACTTTGTTTTTTGGGTATATGAGAGAAATGGAATGTACTCATTTAAAAGTGCATATAGGATGTTTCAAAATTCTGGTGTACAGATTTTGGGTGAAAGTTCGAGACAAAATTTGTGACAACTTTTTGGAAATTTTTGTGGCATTTGAAGATACCTAAAAAAATAAAAATATTTGCTTGGAAAGCTTGTCTGGAGAAGTTGCCTACGTATCAGAATTTAAGGAGAAAACATGTTATTGATGATGATGCATGTGTGTTCTGTGGGAGGAAAGATAGAATGTTGCTCATGCTGTTTTTATTGTCCTAATGTGAGACATATATATGTAGACCACCTCAAGCTATACAGAAATGCTAATTCTGGTTTGAATTTTTGGGATTTGGCTAAGATGGCTCGGGAAAGAGGGTAGAAGGAGGACTTGGCGACTTTTATTGCAATTTCTTGGGCACTTTAGTATAAAAGAAACAATTTTATATATGAGCAGGTCCATCTCTAAAGTTAGAGTTCAAACAACTTCAAGTTTTTTATGTTTCACAGAATCACATTAAGAAAGTTGTATCTTGGAACTCTCCTCCAATAGGCTACCTTTAGTTGAATGTTGATGGTGCAACCTTTTATGAACAACATACAACTGAGCTAGGAGTTTTTTGTCAAGATCACAATTGTGATGTTCTAGTTGCTTGCAGTAAAATGTAAAGGGTGGTAGTGTTTTCTGAATTTATTGTGGCTATTTCTATGCTTAGAGAATTGCAATTATGTGTCCAATGGGGTGTTCCAGAGTTAATGCTTGAAACCGATTTTTTGCTTCTTGTGAATGCTTTGAATAATCTTACTGATTATATTACTAATTTTGATTTTCTAATTCAAGATATTCGAAGAATGATGACTTGCTTTCAAGAAGTTCAAGTTTTGAATGTAAACAGGCTAGGGAATACTGCTGCACATTAGTTGGCAAGGCATGCTTGGAATGTTAGTGATATTGAAATTTGGTGGAATTTTTGTCCTTTATTTGTAAGTCCTGTTTGGTTTGACAAAAGCAATCTATTGTAAGGACTTTTTTTATTCAATGAATGAGATGTTGATTATCAAAAAAAAAATCTTAGTTAGGATAATTTCAAATTATTTATTAGAACTTTATATTATCTATTATTCGAATAAAGGAGTAGATAAAAATATTATGAGTCTTGATATAAGTTAGTAGTTTTTTTATTTTATCTAAGATCCCTCTAAGCGTCGACCTACAAATAAGAAGATCTGGAGTTTCTCGAATTATTTTAAATGATCATGTTATCTGATCAACTGATTAGGCACGTTATATTTTATTTGGACAGTCCATCTCAACTACACAATTTGGATATGGACAACAATGTCAAGAAATAAAATAAATATATATATATATATATATTTGAGACTTATGGTATAATTTTCATATGCAGTAACCTTATAAACTTGATAATTTGAAAAGATTATTACAATTTATTAATGGCTAGAATCTCCCTCTGACCATTGGAAATAAGAAATAGTATCCTTAACACTCCCCTGCATCCTTATTACACATGAACTGTATACGATCCGAGTTTTTATGTGTGAAATATGTAAAGGCTTCATTCAGTTTATAGTCTCTAGTCTCTATCCCCATGCACGCAAAGCTGTAAAAACAATAAGAATTGCATATTAGAAGTTAGATCAATTATTAGAAAATCCTAATTAACTGCCATGAAATAGAGATCTTAAGCTAATAGAAAAATATTTTCAAGAATTTTATTTATACTTTTCTATTTAGAACATGGATTTTTCATATTGAGCAGGTGGATTGTTAAGTTAATATAAACATGCAGTACTCATTATAAGGAGTAATGCTAGATCCACACTCATTTTGAGAAAAAGCGGGATCTACAGTTAAAAATAATTTTTGCATATAAATTTTAAATTTATTTACTTTTTAAAAAACAAGATCTTCCTTTAAAATAAGATCCTAAATTTATCTATTTTTTAAAAGAAATTTTCGAATACCGAATTCCACGTTACTTTTTGCTAGTTCTAGAGTCTAGACTGGACTTTTAAATGAGTTTTAAAGATATTATATGAAATTATGAAATTGATATCAATAACTGAATTCATACTAACCTGTCTGAGAAAGAGCAAAATCTTTGTCGGCGCCGACATGCCACGCAAAGTAACCGAGCAATCCCTTTCCCTTAGCATATCCAACCTTCGTAGAGATGCTCTGAGAATCATCGAAACCAATCCATGTCGTCCCGGAGTAGCAGTAATCTGTAACAAACGTGGAATTGAACACTGTTTGGGCAACATTATCGGTTATGAAATCCTTAATCTGGCTGTAACCTAATTCATCTGAGGCAGCCCCATTAGCCGGTGCAAATATTCCATGGTTATTAGCATTTACCAGACGCCATCCATGACCATAAAATGGAAGGCCGAGGACTAGTTTTTTGGCTGCCACGCCTGACTGAATCCAAGCTCCGATGCCGGTGTCGCCGCTAACCTTGCTTGTTGGATTGCGTAAAGCGGCCGGCGGTCCGGTCATCTTCGGTGAGTTATTCTTGCCTGGGGTGTAAAAGTCGTAAGCCATTACGTTGATCCAGTCCAAGCTGTTTGAAATTGCTCGACTGGGATAATCCAAAGAGTAATAGTTTGAGGAGTAAAATAAAGCAGCGGTTAGAAGCAACGGTGCCTTGCCGCTGCTCTTGGCTTCGCCGGCGACTGCTGCTCGCCATTCAGTAAGGAGAGAGCCAAGATTGGTCATTTCCGTAGCGGTGGAGGGGTACTCCCAGTCGAGGTCAAGGCCATGGAAGTTGTTAATCCTGGCAAGATTTATGGAGGAATCTATGAATGATTTACGAGAACTCGCTTGGTTGGCCATTGAAACAAAGGTCGAAGCTTTAGAGTCTCCTCCACCGATGGACAAGAGAGTTTTAACTGAAGGGTTCTTTTGTTGAACGGTTTTGGTGAAGGCTGAGAACTGGGCCGAGTTTGTGGAAGAAATGGTGACTTGGTTGGTGCTGGGGTTGAGATCGGCAAAGGCACAAAAGAGATGGGTGAAAAGGGTCGCGTCTATGCTGGACACCGGGAACCCACTGGCGGGAAACCAGTATGCCGCTTTCACGACGGCCTGTCCGGCAGAGAAGTGGAGCTGCAGAAGAAAAAGGAGAGCTGAAAGTATAGATGCAAGGGTTTTCGAAGCCATTGAAAGAAGAGGCAGAGTACTCTTGATTACTCCACTTACGTGCAGGTCTTATACCCGCATTTACTGCTACTTGTTGGGATCTGATCTATTCCTACCAAAGAAAATTAATTGAAATTTGGAAAAACTATTATGCAGCCAAAATGAGATTCACCTAAAAAAATCAATTTAAGTTCTACTCCTTCAGTTCTTTTCAAAAGGATTAGACAAACCCGTACGCCTTACACCCATACGGGTTTCGATGGAGACTTTTGAGCCGGTTTGCTGGTGACATGGCCCTTCGTTGTCTTAAGCGGTTTGGTTACCAAGAGGTTTATCTATCTAGTCTCATTTTATTATCTTATTATTATAATCTTTTTAAATTTTTATATAAAATATAATAAATAATTTAATTTTTTTAAATCTCAAAATAATAATAATATTTTAAAAATATTTTATTTAATTTTAATTTTTAACTTCACCTAAGATCAGCATGACGCTTAGAACCGTACAATAAACATGGTAAATCACACTTTCACACTAAACATACCCTCTTCCTAGCAAAGGCGGAGTTACCAATCTCTTATTTGTCAAGCATTATAAAGACAGAATGAAGAAATAATGTCTCATCATCTCTGCAACTCTTTCGTTTAATATCCTTAGAAATGTTGTCTTCCCCCTCTCCATCCACTAGTTAACAAGCTAGGCAAACTGTTAATTTGTCTACACTTGGTATATTTCCATGGCGTCCAAAATTATCTTTGTTCTTTTCCATATCCTTCTTTCTTTTGAATTGAAGTATTCAAACGCACAAACTTGGATAAAAGCAGGTTACTGGTACTTCAAAAGCGATCTCCCTATTTCAGATATAAACTCTGCCCTTTTTACACACCTTTATTTTGCTTTTGCTGGTCTAAATTCTTCCTCCTATGAGCTCTCTGTTTCTTCTTCTGATGAGCAATACTTCTCCAACTTCACGACCACCGTCAAACGAAAGAACCCTTCAATGACGACTCTCCTCTCTATTGGGGGGGGAAGCGCGAACTACACAGTCCTTTCATTGATGGCCAGCAAAGCTTCCCATAGAAAATCTTTCATCGATTCTTCAATAAAGATGGCCAGGCTTTATGGCTTCCAAGGCCTTGACTTTTCTTGGGTTTCAGCAAACACAAGCTCGGACATGACCAATATGGGATTTCTCTTTCAAGAGTGGCGAGCAGCAGTGAATTCTGAGTCAGCAAAAAGCTCTGGCCTGACAGAACTGATCTTGACTGCTGCGGTTCAAAATTCACCAACTTTGGAGAGTGCTTCTTTCCCAGTGGACTCCATACGAGATAACCTGAATTGGGTGAATGTCATGGCTTATGACTTATATATGCCTGAGTGGTACAACTTTACCGCTGCTCAAGGAGCCTTATACGATCCTTCTGGCCATGTTAGCGCTGATGATGGTATTGGTGAATGGATTGGTAGCGGCTTGTCTGCTAGCAAGTTGGTTTTGAGTTTGCCTTTCTATGGCTATGCCTGGAACTTAGAGAATCCCAACGACAATGGTATAGGTGCACCGGCTACAGGTCCAGCCATTGAAGACGATGGTTTCATGGCCTTTAAGGATATCAAGAGTTATATTCAGCGACATGGGGCTGCTGTGAGATATAATGCAACATATGTAGTCAAATATTTCTCAGTTGGATCCGCTTGGGTTGGCTTTGATGATGCTGAGGTGGTCAAAATAAAGGTAGCTTATGCCAAACAGAAGAAACTTCTTGGTTACTCTGTGTGGGAAGTCTCATATGATGACAATTGGGAGCTTTCTCTAGCAGGTAAGAGATGCACGGAAATCATTTTGATGTTCGCAGTGCATAATACTTGAATTTTAGTCTATTCTCCAGCATATATTAAAAATTAAAATAGTTCGATATGACTTGAATAATAGATCATCTAATCTCAAAAAGAAGGCCAAAATTTTGGTGATCCCAATGTAGATTTAATTCAGAAAGGAAAATTGACTTGATCAGTGTCCAATTTTTGCTGTGGCTTGTCCAGATGCCAATTGCCACCCTTTTCCATTAGACATATAATTTTTTCTTTCTCCTTCTAGGTTTTGATTTAGAACAATCAGATTTGGTCTGTCCTGTCACACGGGCTCATTCTCTTTTCTGTTTTATGGTTGTCCTAACTTGGCCGTCATTCAGGAAACTGAATTTTCAAGCATTTATGGGGTTGGCTTACAAAGAGATAAGACATGACATATGGCATTGATATTTATAGGCTTAATAAAGTAAACTAAATGATTGCCCTATTATCTCTGCAATTGAAGGTAGTTGAACTCTTGAGAATTTCTTAATGACGTTGTCTTAAGATCATTTATCAAATATTCATCTCTCATAAGTTTCAATATGAGATGCATTAACAGCTCAAGGGGAGGACAAAAATCGAAAATCACAAGTTTCCCAGAAAGTATTAGTACTCATTTTGACTCCAACTGCAACCATTGTTTTCCTGTTAGGCCTTGTAATCTGTTACTTAAAGAGGAGAAAGCTCAAATTAAAAGGTAAACTTTGTTCTTCCACATTTATGATGCATCCACCATCTATCCTTACTTAGTTTTATTTAACCACCATGATTGAGGATCCATATTCACTCCTTTTTTTCCAATATAGGAAAGTTTGTTGCATCTAAAGAATCAAAATCCGAAATAAATCATATAGCAGCTGCTCCTAATCTGCAAGTCTTTACTTTGGCTGAGATTGAGGCAGCTACAGGTGAACTTTCAATTGAAAATAAACTTGGAGAGGGAGGTTATGGTCCCGTTTACAAGGTAAACTTCTACAACAGAAGTAGAAAATGTCTTGCAGCATCTTATTACTGAGTGGAAGTTACAAATTGATAGTGGGTGTCTATTTATTTTGTCAGGGTGAATTACCAAATGGACAAGAAATAGCAGTGAAGAAGCTCTCAAAAACGTCTACACAAGGATTTGAAGAATTCAAGAATGAGGTTGTACTTACCGCGAAACTACAACATGTAAATCTTGTTCGACTTTTGGGATTCTGCACTGAAAGGAATGAACAGATGCTGATCTACGAATACATGCCCAACAAAAGCTTGGACTTCTACCTCTTTGGTTTGATATCTTTCCGGTCTTCAATTACAATAAATGCCAGAACTTTTAAATGGAATATCATATGAGCTTTTTCATCTTGATTTGCATAGAAGCTTGTAAGCCACTTATTCCTTGTGGCTTTTGTTGAAGGCATCCAAAGGTTTTAGGGTCGTTGGATATTGATTTGGGTAAAGTTACCCTCTCAATATTGCCTTTTTCTCTTTTGGCTGCTCCACTTACCTATCAATTCTAAAAGCTGAGCATTATATCCGTACATAGCCCACGTACACAGAGGTATACAAAGAGAAAACCTAGTTACAAGTTAGAATCATAACACCTTTAACCTCAGAGATAGCTAAGGTGATCTCAGTTTAAGCTTATAGGGGCACTGGCACATGAATTCTTGTTAAACTTTTATGCATATTTTCCCATCATATTCCTTTATCAGCCTCATGAAAGTAGTATGACTGACTGCTTAATTATGATCTTCTTTGAAACAGACCCCAGCAAATCGTTTATACTGGATTGGAAAAGACGTATTGGCATCATTGAAGGGATAACTCAGGGGCTTCTGTATCTCCAAGAATACTCAAGAATGACAATTATTCACCGAGACATAAAAGCTAGCAACATTTTACTGGATGAAGAGATGAAGCCTAAGATATCAGATTTTGGCATGGCTAGAACTTTCATGAAACATGAACTTGAAGCAAATACAGACCGGATAGTTGGAACATAGTAAGTTTAATTTCTCTCAGATAAAGCCTTTTCATTCTGGATTTCTGGTTAACTGATGTCAAAATCTCCAATGCAGTGGTTATGTTCCTCCAGAATATGTTAAGAAGGGTGTGTACTCCACTAAATCTGATGTTTATAGCTTTGGAGTCTTGCTTCTACAAATCATTAGTGGAAAGAGAAATGCTTATTATTATGGTTTGGATGAAAGCCTAAACCTCCTAGACTACGTAAGTAACATCCCAAAACAATTTATTTTTAGTTTTTCCAGTGCTTGTCTTTTTAGTTTTCTCAACTTTTAGAAGAAGTTAAAAGAAACTATCAATTATAAATCTTAATGACAGATGTTACATTGATACTCTCTATATAAAGAGCTTTTGGTCCCAATTCATGAAATAAATTTCAGGTTTTTGGTCACTGGCATGGTAGCAAAGAGGAGTAAGGGGAAAGATGATTCATGTGCCCTGCTAAGATTTGGGAAATCTAAGTGTTAATAATGACACTCTTTTAAAGCTTATGTTTCTGGTATGAAAGTTCAAAGCAAGCATGCTTAGTTAAATTCAGTACACTTTATTTAATAAGAGAAATGATTTGTACATGCCCCACTAGACAAGATTCGTGTAGGCCTTTTGTAAAAAAGTAGACTCCAACATAAAAAAATGTTAAAAAAAATCATCTTCTTCTTTAGTAGGGTCCACATTTTTACAAAAGATCCGCGTGGCATTTGTCTATTTGGGATTTGTACCTAACATTACTATACACGTGTCGGGATTTACTAAATAAAAGATAATATTTAAGGAATCCTAACATAAGGATATTCTATTTGACACAAATTGAAACATCAAGGAGCGATCGTGTGAAATTAAAACCTCGGATAGTGATTTATCAGAAAGTGATAATTGCATGAGGCAATTCTGTAGCAAATTTTCCTTTCCACTCATGAATGATGGGTAATAATGTTCTGTAATTTCAGGCATATGAGCTGTGGAAAGAAGACAAAGGCACGGAGTTTATGGATCCAATTCTGGATGATACAACTTCGTCTTTGAAATTAATTAGATGCATGCAAATTGCTCTTTTATGCGTCCAGGAAACAGCAAAAGATAGGCCATCCATGTTGGAAGTTTCCTCAATGCTAAAAAATGAATCTGCAGCTCTAACAAGTCCCAAAAAGCCAGCTTTTTCAAGAAAAACAGAGGAAGATCAGGAGGAAGATAAGCCCATATTGCAGCAAGAAATTTGTTCTGATAATATTGTTACAATCTCAGAACTGGAAGCGAGAACTTAGAATCTCTGATAATATTGCTACAATCTCATAACTTAGACTATATCAGTATAACTGTGAATAATAGTGAAAAGAGGTTTCAACCCACTACCCTACCTACTGCTTTTGGACTAGCTCGATTGTACGAATTAGAGGTTTTGAACAAATTTCGAAATTAGAGGCCTTGTAATTTACCACAACCCCAATCTCACAACTCCCTACTAGAATTACTTTTCCTAGAATCTTGGCACCTAAAACATCTACTCCTCCCCGTCTAATAGGACCACCACCCCATAACCCTCCCCCACACCCAGACCAAAACACCAACCCCAAAACCAACCTTCCTGTTCAACGTATTATACCCGCTCAGATGAATGAGAGGCGTTATTGCAGACTTTGCTACTAATGTGATGAAAAATTGGCTCCTGGGCATATGTGTCGAGCACCCAAACTATTCTTACTCGAAGGGCTAGAGCAAAAGAAACAAAAACCCAAGCCCCAGACCAGACCAGTTCTCACCAAAGGAACATTACGGCGCCGTTTTCAGGTAAGGCTTTAAGCCTTCGTTTTCCCTTCCTTTTCTTTTTCCGCCGACGGTTTCATCCACTCTCCCTCTCTGATTTTCAGTTTTTGTTTGTTCCGAATCTCACTCCCACTTTTTCATCAACTTCTCAACCGCATCTCTGTTTTCTCCACTTTCAAAAAAAAAATCACTCTCATCAGATTCTGTCCCTCTCCCTCACATCAGTTTCTCACCCTCGCCCCCAAAGCCCACGGACCCAGACCATAAGGCAATGTCACTGCCGCGAACCACCAAGCACTGAAGCCCAGCCTCCTGCCAACAAGCCGCCTCTCAACACCTCACCAGACCACCGCTGGAAGCCACCAGTCGTGCCTGGCTGCAGCAAGATGGGACACCCCCCACGGCCCAGCGCCTCCGTGCCCTCAAACAAAAACCACCCCACGGACTTGCACCACCCAGCCACTTCCTTGTACACACCACCACCTTGCAAGCCTCCCATGTTCCCTCGGTTCCAGCCACCACTTCACGACGGGAGCTCCACGTTGCCGCCACCCTTCACCGTGAAACCCAAGCCACCATTGCACGCTAAGAGGCCTCTGTTTTCACTTGCCAAAAACAGAGCATGCTTTCCTTCGAACTTTGCCTCCATGCAAGCCGGCCAGTCTCTTGCCATCCGTGCACCGTAGCCCAGCCGTGAACCCACAAGTGGAGCCACCGCAGATCACAAAGCAAGATTCCATGGTCGGACTGCAGCCCCGTTGCATGGTCCGTAACTCCCTTTTTCCTCTTTCTCTCGGATTCCCTCTCTCTCTCTCACACAGATTCACTTTCTCTCTCTCTCAGTGCCGTGCCACCGCGTCGTACACCATCGACCTAGCCAGCCACCGCTTCCGTCTACCCTGGCCATTTCTCTCTGTTTGCCAGACTTTATCGCACGGTTTTGTATTTCTCAAGTTTTTCGTTTGCATTTTACATAAGTATCTCCGTTTCTAGTTTTTGGTCCGTAGCAACAGATTTGTTGAATGAAAAAGTCTATTTGCAGGCTGGAAGGATGCGACAGTGTCGTTTTTTGAAATCAGAAGAAACAGTTTCGATTGTTGGGTAAATTTCTTCCTCCCCTCAAGATTGGCATTCCCCTTCCTCCACTCGATGAATAATTTTTCTTGCCCCTTTTCTAAATATTCGAATCCTTTTTTAATTTGAAAACACTTGCTGTGTGTTTTCTCCTTCTTTTAGATTTCATTTTTTTCCCTGTTGGTCGAGGTGTTCATTGATGAGAGTTTTCATACCATGTATATTTTGCATCGAAATCCAGCTCACTTTTTCTGAGTTTCTCGAAGCCGGAAATCTTAGAGTGTACCTGTTGGAACTTGAAACAATTTTCATTTTTTTCTTGAGTTTTCTCGACAGCCAAACATAGTATCAACCATAAATTTCTACTGTGAACATTGCGCTACTTAGGATATAGTTTATTTCGACTGGTTCATGAAGGTTTCCTCTAACAAAAGATCAAAAAGAGAAGGCGTAAACTTTCTATATGTCTCTGGATTTGATATATCGCAGTGGCTAAAAGTCTTGCTACTTGCATTTTCTCTGAAAGGGAAAACCTACTTTTAGTATTTAACCAGTCCTTATCTGAAAATAGCTATGGAAGTTGCCCAAGGCTTACAATATCTGCACAAAAACAAGGTCGTCCAAAGAGATATGAGATCTAACAGCATCCGGGAAACATGGACATAGAGAGATCAGGAAATCATATCGAGCAATGGTATATATTCAAGCTGAATAAAGAATCCCCCACGAAGCAAAACCCGGAAAACAAATCCAGAAGTAATTAATAGCATGAAAACTGGGTAAAAACAGCAAGAGAAGAAGAAGAAAACTCGAAAAGAAAAAATAGAAGAAAAAATCCAGCAAACAGACCTCTTGCTTCTAAAGCTGTTTTAAAATGAGCGAGAAATGAAATTCCAAAACCCAGATTTTATAACCAGGCATGCACAATTTAATGAGACAATATTTCCATCTTTGTCTTCTAATATGCAGCCCTCTCAGATTTCATTTCCTTTCATGATCCCTGCATATCAAATTCTTCCTTGCCTGATACTAATCCTTCTGCAGGTTCCCAACCATTACCACAAGAAACTGAGTCTCGGCCATGTAAATCATGTGCCTTGGAGTTGGACAGTTCTTGAGTATCATCAATGCCTCTGCCTTCTATAAGTAATCCAGCAACTGAGATTGTATTAGATTTGCAGCCTCCACCAATTTCGAATTCTTCAAATCAGAATTCTCATCCTATGACAACTCATGGCAAAGCTGGTATATCAAAGTCAAAACATTACAATTATGTTTGTCAAGTTCCATCTTCTCCTTTAATATCATCTCTACTAGTAATGAAGGAACCGAAAGGATTCAAAAGTGTTGCCAAGACTCCAGAATGGTTTGATGCAATGAATGATGAAATTCATGCTCTCAAGCTCAATCAAACATGGGAACTAGTTCAAAGACCACCTGCCACAAATGTTGTTGGATCAAAATGGGTCTTTCGCACCAAATACCAAAGCTCACCTTGTTGCTAAAAGCTATATTCAACTCTATGGACTTGATTTTAATGATACATTCAGCCCAATTATTCGAGCATCAACAATAAGAATTGTTCTATCCATCGCCGTCTCTCCTGGCTGGACCATACTTCAACTTGACGTTAAAAATGCCTTCTTACATGGTCTTCTACAAGAAGAGGTCTATATGGAACAACCACTGAGATATATTGATGCTTCTCATCCAAATCATGTTTGTCGTCTCAAAAAGGCAATTTATGGTTTGAAGCAAGCCCCGAGAGCTTGGTTTCATCGATTTAGCAAATTCTTATTTACCATTGGTTTTAATTGCAGCAAGTTAGATTCTAGCCTATTTGTTTATTCATTGGCTTATGGTATTATTTACTTACTCTTATACGTTGATGACATTGTCATCACAGGAAGCCACAAGACTCTCATTGACAATTTCATTGAAAAACTACGGCAACAATTCTCCATGAAGGACCTTGGCAACTTAAATTATTTTTTAGGGCTAGAAGTTACTCATTCAGAAACTGGAATCTTCCTCAGTCAAATGAAGTATGCAAGAGATGTTCTTCTTCATGCTAACTTACTCAATTCAAAGCCAATTGCAACACCAATGGTTGTCTCCACTCATTTAAACGCTGCTGGTTCTTTATTTAATTCACCAACCACTTATCGATCATTAGTTGGTGCACTGCAGTACTTAACAATTACAAGGTCGGATATTACACATGCAGTGCATTCAGTGAGTCAATTCATGCATGCACCAAGAGATCAACACTTTCAAGCCATTAAAAGAATTCTTTGATATGTTAAAGGCACTCTCCATTTTGGTCTCCATATCAACCCATCCAACAATCTATATATCTCGGCATACTCTGATGCCGATTGGGTGGCTGCTCCGATACAAGTAGATAAACATCTGGTTATGCAATTTTCATTGGAGACAATTTAGTGTCATGAACTTCTAAAAAGCAATCCACAGTGTCTCGATCTTTTACAGAATCAGAATATAGAGCGTTAGCACTAACCGCAGCTGAAGTTAAATGGATGTTGAACATCCTTCATGATTTGCAAATTCAGACAAAAGAGCAACCAACATTACTATGTGATAACACCAGTGCAATCTTCATGAGTCGAAATCCAGTTGCTCAAAAAGGGTCTCGACATATTAATATCGATATTCACTTTGTTCGAGAATTAGTCTGCAATGGTGTTTTAAACATTAAACATGTGCCATCATGCTTGCAAACTCAAACATATTCACCAAAAGTCTATCATGTCCCCTGTTTCAACTATTCAGATCCAAGTTTCGCGTGTTGCCAACCACGCTTAACTTGAAGGGGGGTGTTGGAGATAACACAGACTTGTTCTCTGAAGATAATTACGACAGACATCAAGGAGAGAATCAAGGCTGATATCAAGGGAGCAATATACAACAATATAAAACCATAGATGCAGGAACTGATTTGTCTAATTATAGAATGTATAGTCATCTCTCCTTGTATAGCATGTACAACTTTAATAGTGTCTGTAACGTTTACATACTTGTAAAGTTTCTATAAAATAGAATCTCCTACGCCATATGCAAATTGCTATGGTTTCCATTTCCGTCTAAAATCTTCTCATCCCCCCCCCCCCTCGACATAAGGATCTAAGTAATTCCCAAGTTCTAAATCTATGATTTGTTTCAGGATGCCCATAGATACCCATAAGAAGCCACTGCCCCTTATTCAAATCATCTTCCTTAACAGATGCATCAATATGGCAATTTGAGTAATTCAAAATTGAGAGATTAACATCCTTCCCCCATAAAAGAGCAATCCCCCCTACCTCTGTTATGTTCTCGTCGTTCCCAACCCCTACCACCATGACCACCAGCTCACATCCATTGCCCATAAGGGAAATCTTCTTTTTCATAATTGGTCTACACTTTCTGCCATGACTCAAACTCCTTATGTCCATGCCTTAGTTTTCCATAGCAGTAGAGTAAATTTGGAAGTTGTTTGTATGAGAAACGAACCCATAAAGGTTTTGTAGAGCCAATATTTATCTTCTTACCCCTTAACAAAGGCTTTGTAATGTCAATGCTAACTCGAACTCTTATGAATTCATCCCACGCCATTTCTCCCTTCTCAAGATCAACTTCCTGCACCCTTCCAATTTTGCTACCAATAAGATTACCAATCTACTTATACCTGGCTATGAGCAGTAAATCATGAATTTGAACTCAGAACAGAGCTTCCGTCAGCTTTATTTGATGAACCTGTTGACTCCTATCAACCTCTTGTACCAGCACCAGATGTTTGTCAAAAAACCAAGGCCCATCACGAATAACTCAATCCTTATCTCGCCGGTCTTCGAATTAAATGAGTGTTAGGAATGAATTCAGATCTCTGAATCGTATGTCTCTTGTTGGCCTCCACGCTTTCTTCATAGTCACTTTGAAAGCATTCCTGTTATAATGTCGTTCCGTTAACAGCTTCAGTACTATCAAACATTTAATTCTACAAATTGTTGCATCTTCCAACTTATTTGTCTCGACAAAAATTTCCTCATTCTCTTGCTCTGTAAGAGGAAGTCTCTTGTATAACTCCTCTAACTTTTCCTCCATCCCACCGTTTCTTCAAGCGTACTACATAAGGTTGTAGATGAATTGTATGAAATAGATGTCTTGCATTAACGACAGGGTTTTTGCCTCTACTTTGGAGTAGCCCGGAGAGGAAATCACAAAAGAGATTTAACTACTTAATATCTTAGAAATATTGTCTTTTTTTGTTTAACTAATAATTATTAATTCTTCCTAACGTTCATAAATAACACACGATGATTTCTTGAGTTAGTTGGAACTTGGATGGTCATTTTCTCTAATAATTAGGATGATCTCCTAATGTCATTGACATTTTCTATAATTTTAATGGCATTGATAAGATATCAATTGGCAGTTCAGTTTCTCAGTCAAAGTAAAAATTCTCAACTCCTTTTCAGACAAGGGCGCTGCTAGACCCACTGACACATGACTCCCAGTACTGTACGGCCAAAAATTTTCTTTTATTAATTTTTTAAACATTTTTTTAAATCTTAAAAACAATTTTAAAAATATTTTAAAAAATGAGAAATTACGAACTCATTAAAAAATATTTCCTTAACTGTTTGAATTAAAAAAAAACCAATCTGTAACTTAATTTTATCGGCGATATTCCTCTTTGGAAATATCATTTTCCTTCCAAAAAAAAATTGAGTAAGATCGAGGACCTTACCTGGAAAATTCCACATGACAAGCTGACTTTGAATGCTTTTTAATTGCCTAGAAAATATTGGTTGAATTTACTTTCTCATTTTCTTTTATAGAATTGATCAGATATTTTATCTCATGGTCAGACTGAATTAGATGGTTTTTTTTTTTTTTTTTCCTTTTTTCAGGTAACAAGGTACGGCATTTGAAACTTTGTTCCCCATGCAGTTGAGAAATCAAAGCTAATAACATCATAGTCATAGACTATTGACTAATTAGATGGTCTTATATAAAAAAGAAAAATAATAGTATGACTATTAAATATGTCCATCAAATATGCTCACTTATATATTTTTATTTTTTTTATTTTTTTATTTTTCTTAATAATTAAGGAAGTGACTATTAGTGAATTAATATTTTTTTTTATATTTTTCTTAATGGTTAAGGATGTTTATAAAATGCTTAAAGAAAAATAAAAAAAAATTCATTTATACTAGTGTGTACATTTGGTGGACAAATTTGATAGTCACCCTAGCATTGTCCTATAAAAAAAGATAAATACGTCGTGAAGGATGATGCATCCACCGATGATGCATACCGATAAAAGCTACCAATTTCTATTTATTTATTACTTAATTGTTAATGAAGTATTTTTAAATGAGATTGTGATTTTTCTTAAATGTTTAATGGAACTTAAAATGCTTGAAAAAAAAACATAAAATAAAATAAAATAATGCATTTAGCACTTCTCGGTAAAAATGCTCGAGGGCACCCTTTGTGGCCCTAGTAGAACCTTTTCAGCTGTCTCAAGTAAGATCCTTAGAAAATCAATGGCCACATCCTTCCTACCACTTTCGTCAAAGCTGTTACTTTCTTGAAAATTGAACTCACATCATATAAACTTGTTTACTAAACAAGTTGTGTTCGAAAGCGTTGTGTTTAGTTAAATATTATTCGTTTAATTTTTAATCTAATATTTTAACGTTTATGTTAAAATATTTAACATTAATGTGATATACAAGATTAATGTAAAACTCTTTTTATATTATAAAATAAATTTAACATATTATTAAGACATATTAATTCGTAATTTTTTATTTTTATAATTTATATGTAGACTTGACATTACTACATATATAATATAAATAAATTAAAATGGGATCTACGCATGCATAGCTATAAGCTGTATTAAAAGGTCGCCATTATAATATATATATATTTAAATATAGATGGTGTCGGCTACATTTGGTTTCACGAATCTGTCGTATTGTCAGTGGTGGTTGTCGTTTGTTGGGATCTTCCCATGCATTGATGTGAATGTCTTAATGAATTATGGGAACAATTTAAAAAGATGGAGATGATGGAGGTATTATGTCAAACGAATGTTATTATTTGGCTTATCATCACGATTAATAATTTTTTTAATGACCAGAAAACAATGCTTTAGGCGTCTTGTATTTTGTCCCAGAATAATATTTGAGCTGGCATAATGTATTCTCATTCGTCGGAAACTTAGTCAATTTTAATAATTTTTTTTATTCAATTTTCGGTTGTCTCTTGTAAATAGTAACAAAGCAAAGATATATATGGAAACTCTTGGATAATTTTTTGTGCTTAATTTTTTATTTTGAAAGGAAGGTAGTTTTATTGCTCAATTCCTTTAAATCAAGGAAAGAATGCATGGAGGAAAGTTCTCTAAATCAGCTATTACATCTGATGCAAGAAGGGTAGCTTTAACTAAGTTATGAGCAACTAAATTTGCTTCTCTTTTCACATGGTTTGAAGACCATCTTTCAAAACCAAGTAATTTAGACTTACGGCTCGTTTAGATAGTGAGGACATGAAATTTGAAATAGTTGTAATGATGAGATGAGATAAGATAGGTTGAGAGTGTTTCTGTATTCAAACGAGGCCAAAAGAGGCAGAAGTAAATGTTAGATAGAGAACAGATAAAATAATAGGGACCAGATTACTGGAGTTAAAGTAGGGACCAGATAACTGAAGTGATAATACAGGTAAATTAACAAAAGAAATGAAAGCAGGACCAGATAACTAGAATTAATTAAAATAATAAAAGCAGGACCTGGAATCAAATGGGGATAATAAGTATAAAGAAAAGATGATTGTAAATAGAAGTAGCCGTTTATTCAAAATAACTTACAAAATGTATCAAGAAGTTGGATGAGGAACAGGTGGTATGAAAGATAGATGGAAGAAATGGGAGAAAAGGAAGATGATCCTCTTCTAAAGCTAGGTTTTCCTTTTATAGACCAAGGATGCATCTTTACAATTATTTCAACAATAGTGAACATTAGTGAATAGTAAATACAAGTATAACCCAAACTTGTCAATTTGAAATTTCAAATGAGTTAAGAAAAAAAGCTCAAATCTGACTCCGCTCTGACAAGTTGGAGTCGGAGTCGGAGTCGGATCAGAGGCTATGTGAATCAGAGTAGGAGGTTGGATTCGACCTCCGACAAAGTCGGAGTCAAATTCGGAGGTAGGGCACTCTGACTTCGACATGCATTGTCGGTGCTCAACCATAGTAAGAAGTTGGACACTTGGAATCATGCTAGCTTGACAATGTGCAACACCAATTACATTAGGCAAAGCGGAATCTTAAAATGGTACAAGATAGAGATCCTCTCTGTGAAAGAAGAGAAGAGCATAACTATGCAAGCAATGAAGTTAAAAAATGGTTGGAAAGAGATGAGATATGTAGAGGCAGAGATCAAAAGTACTATGATTAAAGTAAGGGGACCAAGATTCAAAAAATTTTCACACGAAAGCATCACATAGAAGGAAGAAGAATAGACTTGTGAAGCTTCAGGATGATTTTGGTGACTAGTTCAATGAATGCTGAGCTAGGTAAGGAATATACAGAGGCAGAAGTTTTTGAAGCTTTGAAGCAAATGAACCCATCAAAGGCTCCTGGAACTGATGGTATGGCCCCATTATTTTTTGAAAGATACTGGCATATTGTTGGCAAACCTATTTCAGCAGCAATATTGAGGGCATTAAGTACAGGTGAATTTCCTTCCTCATTGAACCATACCTTCATTACATTGATTCCCAAGAAAAAATCACCTGTTAAAGTAGCAGATTACAGACCAATAAGTTTGTGTAATGTTGTCTATAAGCTAATTGTTGAAGTCAATGCCAATAGATTAAACATATTATAAATTCCATAAGTCATCATTACAAAATAACATAAAACATGGGGGTCCACAATCTCCCAATAATCTCAACATAATAAATTGATACATCTTTAAGTCTCAATGGATCCAAATAACATAAAGAACTTCAAATACTCAAATTAAATCCTTCTACTAGCAATGATAACCTTAGGTACTCGACGTTCTATCCATATCAAGTCATGCTCTAATTTCTATTCCTGACCCCCAGTTGGGTCATCAATATCATTTGAAAAATATTATAAAGATAAGGGATGAGTTATCAACAACTCAGTAAGCAGAAAACATATACTAATATTTAAATATGAACCTTTTTAAATAGTTCAGTATGCAGAAACAAAACATTTCATTTTCATATGTACATCTCAAAACGTATTATCAGAAAATTAGAACGACTTTTCAATTTTTTCATATTCATAAACCATTTTCATATTCAAAAACGCTTTGTTCATATTCAAAAACACTTTGGCATAACATAACTGAACATCTTCATCTTATCATATCGTATCGTATCATATCATATCATGTCATTAGATCTATGTCTTTTTCAACCTTGGTTAATGGAGGGACCTATTATACCTAGTAGAAGGCTGAGACAAGGGGACTCTCTGTCCCCATATTTGTTTCTACTATGAAGTGAAGGGTTAATCTCACTTCTGAAATTAGCTAGCTAGGATGAATAAAGAGATCTCGGGTATCAAAATCTGTAGGGGGCTCCTAATATAAACCATTTGCTCCTTGCAGATGATAGTGTAATTTTCTATAAAGCATATGTTGAGGAAAACATAAAGGTTTAATCAGTATTGGAGAAATATGAGAAGGCTTCAGGTCAGAAAATAAACAGGGACAAAACCTATATGATGTTTAGTAGTAATGTGAAGTTTGAAACTCAAGCTGAAATACTGCAATTGTGGGGTGCTAGTGAAGTCTAACAATATGAGAAGTATTTAGGTTTACCCTCTGTGATAGGTAGATCTAAATCAAAGGCTTTTTCAGAAATAAAGCAAAAATTTTGGCGAAAGCTACAATGTTGAAAAGAGCAAATGCTATCTCAAGGTGGGAATGAAGTCTTGTTTAAGGCAGTAGCCCTCTCAATTCCAACATACTCGATGAGTTGCTTTCTATTACCTAGTGTTTTGTGTTCAAAACTAGAGGCTATGATGGCAAAGTTTTGGTGGGGTCAGAAAAAAGAATGAAAGGAGGATTCACTCGATCAGTCAGCATAAAATGTGTAAGCCAAAGTTTAAAGGTGGATTGGGCTTCAAAGATTTGAAGACTTTTAACCTGGCCTTCCTAGCAAAACAAGGCTAGAGAATTTTGCAAGAGGAGGATTCAATGCTGCACAGAATCTTTAAGGTCAGATACTTTCCTAAGGGACAATTCTTGGAAGCTGGGTTGGGGACTAATCCTTCATATGCTTAGAGAGGTATATGGGAAGCAAAAAAGTGAGTGAGACAAGGCTGCAAATGGCGGATTAGTGATGGGAAGGCTTCTAAACTGTGGAGGAATCAATGCATTCCAAGTCATCAGTCTCTACAAATGGAAGGCATTATCATAAGAGATGAAAACAAAGAAGACATCGTGGATAGCATCATTAACAGTAGAACAAAGTGGTGGCATGTGGACAAAATCAGAACTCTCTTCAATCCAAATGTAGCAGCGGATGTTCTAAAATCACAATATGCCTTGGAGAGCAGTCTAATAAATGGGTATGGGCACAGGAGAAGAATGGGAATTTTAGTATAAAAAGCTCCTACAGACTCATAAAAGAAAAGCACGACAATGACTTAGGGGAAAGTTCAAATGTGATCAAACAACATGCTCTTTGGAAGGCTCTTTGGAAGATGATAGTTCCCAATAAAGTCAAGGTGTTTGCTTGGAGAGCTTGTAAAGAAAGGCTCCCCACTCAACAAAATCTGCAACAGAAAAATGTGATTACTGAAGGGATGTGTTGTTTCTACAACTAAAGGTTAGAAGATCTCTTTCATGCCTTTTTCAACTGCCCAAAAATTAGAGCTTCTTGGGATAAGTATATGCATGTTACGGAAAAGATAGATAGAAGTATGAAAGTGATGGATGTTGCATTGAAAGTGAAAGAAGAAGGGAGTCCAGGGGAGCTGGCATTACTCTTCTTACTTGCTTGGGGTTTTTGGTATTGAAGGAACAGAATGGTGCATGATAAAGAATGTCTAGACCCGTGACAAGTGGTAGAACATGCAATGTTGATGTAGAGGAGTTTCAAAGATCTTAAAGTTCTACCTAAAACTAAGGTGAAGCAATACTACTGATGGAAACCTCCCCCTATAGGTTTCTTAAAACTAAATATGGATGAAGCCATGTTTTGTCATCTCGATAGGGCTGGTGTGGGTGCAATTCTCAGAGATGCAAAGGGTGACATAATTATGGTAGCTAGTAAAGTGGAAAGTGAAGTAGCGGATCCAAATGTCATCGCGTTATTAGCCAATATCTTTAGAGGGTTACAGATCTATGCAAATATGGGCATCCAAAAGATCATTGTTGAGAGTGATTGCTTGTGGCTTGTGGAGGCACTCCAGGACAAAGATGAATCTAAAACGATGTTGGGTGTCCTTATGAGTGAAGTTAAAAAGATACAAAGTTTTTTTGGTGAGTGTCAATTTCAACATGTTTTTAGAGAAGGAAATGTGTCAGCACATAGACTTGTATGAAATGTTTGGAATGTTGATAGCATAGATATGTGGTGGGATTGTTTTTCAAACTTTATTTCTCAAGTCATCTGACTTGATAAATGTCTGTAATCTCTTCATTAATTATATTTTGTTTTCCTATCAAAATAATAATTATTATTAGTTAGGATAATTTCAAATTATTTGTAGTTAGGGTTTTATATTATCTATTATTCGAATAATGGAGTAGATTAAAATATTATGAATCTTTATATAAGTTAGTAGTATTTGATTTTATCTAAAATCTCTCAAAACATCCTACAAAGAAGATCCGGAGTTTCTCAAATTATTTTAAATTTTTATGTTATTTGTTCGACTAATTAGACACGTTAAACCGAGATAGTTTAACAATTGCAATAGATTTTATTTGGGCAAGCCATCTCAACTACACAATTTGGATATGGACAACAATGCCAGAGAAAAAAAAAATTGAGAAGATTATTACAATTTATTAGTGGCTAAAATCTCCCTCTCATTGGAAGTTAGAAATATTATCCTTCATACTCCAAACCTTTGTTTTTTTCTTGGCAAGTTTACTACATTAATAAAAACATAAAGCTAGTACATAGTCACTTATATATTACAACATGATAAACTAAAAGGGAGGATCCTTGCCACTATGGAAATTCGGTAGGCAACAGGGGATTGTGGAAAGGGGTTTGCTTCCATAGAGATTGATGATGCCCATTGTGCTACGTTGTGCACACATCGATTTTGGAATCGATGAATTTTCTTCATTGTCCAAGCTTCCAAGGAGTGCAATAAGTGAAGCATATCTACTGCAATATTTTCTATTTCCCAATCCGAGTTTGGAAGGTCCAGTGAAAGAGCATCAACTACCTGTTGGGAATCACCTTCAAGGTGAATTTTTGTCAAACACCTGCAATGAGCTTCTTGAATACCTTTAAGTGTTGCTGAGGCTTCTCCCACATTTGGGTTTGTGCTACATATGAAGTTAGTAATCACAAATATGGGTGTATTATCTTCGGATCTACAGATTGCTGCTATGACACTCCCTTGTTGTCTTACTGCAACATCAAATTGTATCAGGTGGACGCCTTCCATGCTCTTTTGGATGTTGTTGTGTGGGTTCCAAGCTCTTGTTACCCAGGCTGATTTAAGCTCCAGGAAGTGATTGTTGACGATTTCAATAAGACTACAAGGTGAGGGGACAGTGGCTTTATGGATGACCTTATTTATGAGGAATCAGATGTTGTCCATGGCTAGAGCAGCAAAGATTTGGAATTCTTGGGATTCATCTACAGGTATTGAGAGGGTAATTGCAGGGTTGAGGATGATCTTGATCCATTCAATGATGGGTTGGGATGTGAATTTTGCAATGTCAATGGGCCATCTTGATTGCTTCCACAGGAACCAAGAGAAAGAACAGTTGAGGAACAAGTGACTAGTGGTTTCATCTTCAGTTTTGCAGAGTGAGCAAAGAGATTGTTCATCATCCAGATTGATAAAGCTTTTCAACAAAGCTTTTGTGGGAAGGATGTTGTGAGTGACTTTCCAAATGAGAAGCTTGAGTCTATCCTGAATTTTGAGTTTCCATAACTTTTTCCAGTTAATGTCAAGGGTAGGGATGGGGGAATGGTTTTTCATTGCTGCATAGGATGATTTAATTGAAAACCTTCCTGAGTAATGGTAATTCCACTTAATCTTGTCATTGATAGAGGAGAAGTTGAGTCTGGGGGTGGAATTTTTGAAATTTCAATTGCTGATTGTGGAGCAAAAAGAGTTTGCAGGAGTATTGTATTCCATCTCCAAGGTTCCTCCAAGATGAGCTCAACTACGCTCAAGTTTGGTTGAATGAGATTCTTGTGAGGGTTGGGTTCAGGTATACGGGAGGAGATCGTGGGGATCCAAGAATCACACCAAGCCTGAGTGGAGACTCCATTATTAATTTGAAAATAGATACCAAATTTGATGAACTCTCTTTGCTTTAGGTGTCATTTCCAGAACCATGAATCAGTCACTTTTTGTTTCACCTCAAAGAAACTGGAATTTTCAGGTACTTGTGGGATAAGAAGGACATACTGAGATTGTTAGACTCATTTAAGAGCAGCCAGGTGAATTTTGAGTTGAGAGCTTGATTGAAAGTAGAGCAAGTTTTGAGACCCAGACCGCCCAGATATTTAGGCATACAAATGGAGCTCCATGATTTGGGAGTGAAACCTTTGGAAGTGTTTTTATCATGACCCCACTAGAATTTTCTGAAGATACCGTCAATGTATGAAGCAATTGTTTTTGGCATTCTGAGAGCGGTCATGATGTAAGAGAGAATAGAGGTTGCAACAGTTCTAATAAGAGAGGTTTTGCTGGCTTGGGAGAGAAGTTTTGATTTCCACCCCTGAAGTTTGTTTTCAATTCTTTCAATGGTCTCCTCGAATATGTTTTTTTTTTTTTTTTTTTTTTTTTTTTTTTTTTTTTTTTTTTTTTTTTTTTTTTTTTTTTTTTTTTTTTTTTTTTTAAGGCTCAATAAAAAGAGGAAGTCCGAGGTATCTAAACTTGGAAGGGCAACTTTCAAAGTTAAGATGATCTCCAACCTCTCTTTTGATGTTGGTTAGAGTGTTGTTGCTGAAATGGATGGACGATTTGTTGAGGTTCATTTTTTGCCAGACAAGTTTGTGTATTTGTCTAAGCAGTGAGCAAAAGAGGTAGCGGTGGAGGTTGACGCCTTACCAAAAGGATTAAATCATTTGCGAAAAGGAGATGAAATAAGGTGGGTCCTCCTCTAGAGATGTTGATGCGATCAAGTCTATGAAGGTTCTCTTCTCTCAGGATTAAACAAGATAGCACCTCACTTCCAAGGATGAAAAGACATGGTGAAAAGGGGTCACCTTGTCTAATACCTCTAGAGGGTTTTATATGGCTAGTGGGGGAGCCATTGAGAATGATGGAATAAGTAACTGTTGAGATGCATTCTTTGATCCATCCTATCCAGATTTGGCTAAAACCTAGACTGTTGAAAATGTTGAGAATGAATGACCACTCCATGTAGTTGAAGGCTTCTCCATATCGATTTTGATGGCCATGAGCCCATGTTTTCCTTTTTTCTTTTTGAGATAATGGAAAACTTCTTGAGGAAGGATTGTATTGTCTTGAATGGGTCTTCCATGTACAAAAGCTGTTTGGTTGGGAGCAATGAGTTATAGGAGGATTGTTCTCAGTCGGTTGGCAAGAATTTTTGCAATGATTTTGTAGCTTACATTTGCAAGACTGATTGGGTGAAAGTGTTGAACAGTGTTTGGGGAGTCAACTTTCGGGACAAGGGTAATATTGGTATGGTTCATTTCTTTGAGGAGTTTTCCTTGGGTGAAGAAATTGGTGATAGCTGCAATAAGGTCCTTTTTTTATCACATCCCAGCATGATTTGCAGAACAAACCAGTAAATCCATAAGGTCCTGGAGCTTTTGATGAAGGGGTTTGCTTTATGGTCCTGAGGATCTCATCTTCAAAAGGGATGTTGCAGAGGAAATCATTTTCTTCTTGAGAGATTTATTAGGAAAGAGGTCTTCTAGATCAAGGGATGATTCAGGATTTGTGGAATTGTAAATGTTTATGAAATGATTCCTAGATTTGGTATTTAGGTCAGGAATGGACAACCAAGTATTCCTAGATTTTTAGCACCAAAGAAATTCTTCTCTGAGAAGTTTTTCATTAAGATTTTCCTTGAGATTTTTCTCCAGGATGATAGAATCAAGAGTTGGGTCATTTGACTCAATGATGTGAAGGGAATCTTTCAAATTTCTTATGTTTGTTAGAATGTGACCAAAAGTGATTTTGTTCCATAGTTTCAAGGCAATTTTTGTGGCATTCAGTTTCTTGACCAAGATGTAAGCAGGGGTACCAAAGACTTGAGAATCCCAAGATTTTTGGATTATTTTAACACAAGAGGGATCTCTAGTCCAAAATTCTTCAAATTTAAAGGACTTTTTTTTTGTTGCCTGGACTAGAGGTGTCAAAATGACAAGAGAGTGATCAGAGGCAGTTCTGGTCAGGTTCATAATAGAGGCATCTAAGAAAAGGGAATTCCATTGCAGATTAATGATGTCTCTATCTAGCCTTTCCCTAATGTTGCTAGACCCGTATCTGTTGTTTGACCAAGTATGTTTAGGGCCAGAGGCTTTGAGGTCAAAAAAACCATTTTTTTTCAATAAAAAGTTTGAGATCATTCGGATTGGATGAGCTAGCAAAGGATTTGCTACCAAACTTTTCATTTTGACTGAGAATTGAATTAAAGTCCCCCATGGTAACAATTGGTCCCGAAAAGGATGCAGTGATAGTATGCAAATGATCCCAGAATTTTGGTTTATCTTTGTGTTTTGTAGGACAATACACCAAGTTCAGAAGCCATGGGCAGTGACAAGGGTCCGAGTACACTAATAGGGATATTATATTACTAGTAGTATCTACAACCTCTACGTCCAAACCAATACGCCAAAGGAAAAAAAGTCCTCCCCACTTCCCAAATCGGGGCATATGAACAAAAAGGGAAAAGCCTAACCTATTAACAATATTAGAAGTATTACTATAAGCCAACAGAGTTTCTAACAGAAATAAAGCATCAGGATTGTGATTCCTGATTATTGCCTTGAGAGACTAAAGTGCACGGGGACAGGCTAAACCTGGCAGTTCCATGATAACAGCTACATGGGGACTCTGGTGGCAGTACTGACCCTGCCACGTCGATCGTTGGATAGAGGGGAAAAAGCGCCATCTCTTGGGATGAAGTAGTGTTACTAGAGTTGCTTTCCTGCTACAAAATGTATGAAGCGAATCTATGTCGGCTCTTCTTGCCACGCACTGTGTTCTTCTTCTTCCTTGTCGCCAGAGTCTTCTGGATCGGGGATGCCATAGCCTAAACTTCTGTCGGGAGAACTTTTCTAAAATTTAGGGAGCTGCTTAAGTCCATGGAGAAAGTCAGGTCCTCGTCGACATCCACTGAGATAATGGTGGAGAGGAGACATTTTTTCTAGAGAGGGGGGGGGGGGTGCTCTGCTCTCGCAAGGGAGAGATTTCCTCTTTCCTAGAGTATGGAGTTCAAATTTGTGCTAAGGTTTGTGCTCGGGATGGGAATGGGGGGTGTTAGGGATGGGTTCTTTGATGTGGGCTTGGGTTTGAGAAGGATGGGTTGGGCTTGGGGTGAGGTCCTGAGGAGATGTTTGGGATGGTTTGTTTTGGTGGAATGGGTTGAAAGATAAACGGGCCTTACCCGATGGGCATACCAACAAAGAAATTTTTGAGTTTTTTAATTGGTAGTTAATTGGGCCTTGATTGGAGTGAAACTTTGCAATGATATGCTTGAAGACTGAGGGTGTAGGGGATTGGAGGGACATAATTTCTTTTGTCTTCTGGTTACTTGGGGGACAGAAAGGAGGAGTCAGAAGATATTGTGTGTGGGGCAGACTGATTGTTCCTTTTCCTGGGGATCGAGTGGCTACGATGACAGAAGGAGAGAGGACATTAAATGAGAGGCCACATGTTTAAGGGGGGAGAAATATGTATAGGCTTCATTCGATTTAGTCTCTCTACGCTTCGATCCCCATGCGCGCAATGCTACGAAAACAATAAGAATTGCACAATATTAGAAGTCAGAATCATGAAGATTAGACTGGTTTAGTTACAAAAATTAAACTATCTCATCTCATCTCATATAATTATTAAAATTTTCCTAAATTTTCACACAAAATATAATAAACAATTCAACTTTTTTAAATTTCAAAACAAAACTAATATTAAAAAATTATATTATAACAATATTTTATTCAGTTTTCAATAAAACATGTCATCTTATCCCATCATGAATCATGTAACCAAACGAGGTAGAAAATCCAAACTAACCACCATGAAATTATTAAAATATCAAACTTCCAGGTCTTTTTCTAAGTATGCTGTCTGACTTCACACTAGACTCTTCCGCAGGGATTGGAATTTGGACTTGCCAATGAAAGGGTCCCTGAAAAAGTCGCCACCAAGTTGATTGCTCATCTCTGCCACTCCTTCGTTTAATATCCTTAGAAATGTTGTCTTCCTCCTCTCCATCCAACAGTTAACAAGCTAGGCAAGCTGTTAATCAGTCTAGACTTTGAAGTATATTTTCATGATGTCCAAAATTATCATTGTTCTTTTCCATATCCTTCTTTCTTTTGAATTGAAGTATTCCAACGCACAAGCTTGGATAAAAGCAGGTTACTGGTACTTCGAAAGCGAGCTGCCTATTTCAGATATAAACTCTGCCCTTTTCACACACCTTCATTTCGCTTTTGCTGGTCTAAATTCTTCCTCCTATGAGCTCTCCATTTCTTCTTCTGATGAGAAATACTTCTCCAACTTCACGAACACCGTCAAACGAAAGAACCCTTCAATCACGACTCTCCTCTCTATTGGGGGCGGAGGCGCGGACTACACAGTCCTTTCACTGATGGCCGGCAAAGCTTCCCATAGAAAATCTTTCATCGATTCTTCAATAAAGATGGCCAGGCTTTATGGCTTTCAAGGCCTAGACTTTTGTTGGGTTTCAGCAAACACAAGCTCGGATATGATCAATATGGGATTACTCTTTCAAGAGTGGCGAGCAGCAGTGAATTCTGAGTCAGCTCAAAGCTCTGGCCTGACAGAACTGATCTTGACTGCTGCGGTTCAAAATTCACCAAATTTGGAGAGTGCTTCTTTCCCAGTGGACTCCATACGAGATAACTTGAATTGGGTAAATGTCATGGCTTATAACTTATATATGCCTGGGTGGTACAACTTTACCGCTGCTCAAGGAGCCTTATACGATCCTGCTGGCCATGTTAGCGCTGATGATGGTATTGGTGAATGGATTGGTAGCGGCTTGTCTGCTAGCAAGTTGGTTTTGACTTTGCCTTTCTATGGCTATGCCTGGAACTTAGAGAATCCCAACGACAATGGCATAGGTGCACCGGCTACAGGTCCAGCCATTGTAGAAGATGGTTTCATGACCTTCAAGAATATCAAGAGTTATATTCAGCGATACGGGGCTACTGTGAGATATAATGCAACATATGTAGTCAAATATTTCTCAGTTGGATCGAGTTGGGTTGGCTTTGATGATGCTGAGGTGGTCAAAATAAAGGTTGCTTATGCCAAACAGAAGAAACTTCTTGGTTACTCTGTGTGGGAAGTCTCATGTGATGACAATTGGGAGCTTTCTCTAGCAGGTAAGAGATGCATGGAAATCATTTTGATGTTCGCACTACATATTACTTTTAGTCTATTTTCCAGCATATATTAAAAATTCAAATAGTTCAATAGGACTTGAATGATAGATCATCCAGGGGTGTAACTAGTTCGGTCCGGTTTGATTTTGGACAAAATTTAGGACCGAACCGGTATATACCGATTTTGCATTTTTCAAAACCGATTACGTACTGGTTATGCCCTCCTAAACCGGTTTTACCGGTTTCTAGTTTTAATAAAATGAAAATTTGTAATAAAAAAATGTATTTATAAAAAAAATTACTGTAAAAAAATATGTTTTATTAAAAATATGTTACTATTTATAAAAATCTGCTTTATAAAAAAAAAAAAAAAATCTGCTATGTAAAAAAAATTCTGTTATAAAAAAGCTTCTATAAAACAAAAATTGAAACAAGAAATCTCTTGTAAAAAAAAAAAAAAAATCTGTTAGAAGCCTATAAATATAACTACTACAAAACTGCTATAAAACGAAAACTAAAGTATGTGAAATAACTATAAAACATATAGTGTGTGTATATATATATATATTATAATGATATAGTGATACTAATACTATATGTTATACATTATGCAATATATATTATATATTACATAATAATAAATTGATACTAAATTATTACTAATACTATATACTATACTACTAGTGATATTAATCCTATATAATAATATATGGTCATAGTGATAATTATATAATATCTTATATATAAATATTATATATATATAAATATTATATATAATATTAAAAAAATTAATTTAAATTGATATTATAGTGAACCGGTCAGTTCCAGTCCGGTCTGGTCCTAAAAATAATAGAATCGGAACCGGACCTATTTCGACCGGTTTTGGCATTTTAAAAACCAGTTCTAGACTTGTTCTACATGTTCGCCTCGGTCCGGACCGGTTTTCCAGTTAAAATTTTCACCCCTAAGATCATCTAATCTCAAAAAGAAGGCCAAAATTTGGAGATCCCAATATAGATTTAACTCAGAAAGGAAAATTAACTTGATCCGTCTCCAAGTTTTGCTGAGGCTTGTCCAGATGCCAATTGCCACCCTTTTCCAGATTTTGGTCTGTCCTGTCACATGGGCTCATTCTCTTTCCTAGCATTTATGGGGTTGGCTTACAAAGAGATAAGACATGACACATGGCATTGATATTTATAGGCTTAATAAAGTAAACTAAATGAATTCTCTATTATCTCTGCAATTGAAGGTCGTTGAAGTCTTGAGAATTTCTCATTGTTTTAAGACCATTTATCAAATATTCATCTCTCATAAGTTTCAATATGAGATGCATTAACAGCTCAAGGGGAGGACAAAAATCGAAAATCCCTAGTTTCCCGGAAAGTATTAGTACTCATTTTTACTCCAACTGCAACCATTGTTCTCCTGTTAGGCCTTGTAATCTGTTACTTAAAGAGGAGAAAGCTCAAATTAAAAGGTAAACTTTGTTCTTCCACATTTAACCACCATGATTGAGGATCCATATTCACTCCTTTTTTTCCAATATAGGAAAGTTTGTTACATCTGAAGAATCAAAATCCAAAATAAATCATATTGCAGCTGCTCCTAATCTGCAAGTCTTTACTTTAGCTGAGATTGAGGCAGCTACAGGTGAACTTTCAGTTGAAAACAAACTTGGAGAAGGAGGTTATGGTCCCGTTTACAAGGTAAACTTCTACAACAGAAGTAGAAAATGTCTTGCAGCATGTTACTGAGTGGAAGATACAAATTGATCGTGGGTGTCTATTTATTTTGTCAGGGTGAATTACCAAATGGACAAGAAATAGCAGTGAAGAAGCTCTCAAAAACGTCTACACAAGGATTTGAAGAATTCAAGAATGAGGTTGTACTTACCGCCAAACTACAACATGTAAATCTTGTTCGACTTTTGGGATTCTGCACTGAAAGGAATGAACAGATGCTGATCTACGAATACATGCCCAACAAAAGCTTGGACTTCTACCTCTTTGGTTTGATATCTTTCCGGTCTTCAATTACAATAAATGCCAGAACTGTTAAATGAATATCATACGAGCTTTTATGTATATTTTCCCATCATATTCCTTTATGAGCCCCATGAAAGTTGCATGACTTGACTGCTTAATTATGATCTTCTTCGAAATAGACCCCAGCAAATCGTTTATACTGGATTGGAGAAGACGTATTGGCATCATTGAAGGGATAACTCAGGGGCTTCTGTATCTCCAAGAATACTCAAGAATGACAATTATTCACCGAGACATAAAAGCTAGCAACATTTTACTGGATGAAGAGATGAAGCCTAAGATATCAGATTTTGGCATGGCTAGAACTTTCTTGAAACATGAACATGAAGCAAATACAGACCGGATAGTTGGAACATAGTAAGTTTAATTTCTCTCAAATAAAGCCTTTTCATTCTGGATTTCTGGTCAACTGATGTTAAAATCTCCAATGCAGTGGTTATGTTCCTCCAGAATATGTTAAGAAGGGTGTCTACTCCACTAAATCTGATGTTTATAGCTTTGGAGTCTTGCTTCTACAAATCATTAGTGGAAAGAGAAATGCTTATTATTATGGTTTGGACGAAAGCCTAAACCTCCTAGACTACGTAAGTAACATCCCAAAACAATTTATTTTCAGTTTTTCCAGTGCTTGTCTTTTTAGTTTTCTCAACTTTTAGAAGAAGTTAAAGAAACTATCAATTATAAATCTTAATGACAGATGTGACATTGATGTTGGAAAATATTCTGAAATGCTTTATAAACTAAAGAATATGTAAAACAACAAAAACAAATTAGAAAGAGAGAACCCGATGTTGAGGCACGTTGTGATAGACGCTTTCCTTAGAGTAGATTCGGCCGCCTCCAATTTTAAACATGCACTAGGCTTCTTGATAGTTTACTCCCAAGATACAACAACATCGGTTCCCGTTAGTCTCCTCGTCGGTGCACACAAAAGGAGATCCTCAAACCCGATATAAAATAGCCAAAGCCCAAAAACAGAATGATAAAAGGAATGAGGAAGTGTTTCTCTAAATTTTGTAGAGAATTTAGAGTTAATGAATTTATGGATGGGAATCCCTATTTATAGAGAATGAAAGGGCACTTGTGAAAGGTCACAACTATAATGAAATGACACTTGTGAAAAGTCACAACTTATTTAAATGAAATGGTATTTGTGAAAAGTCACATCACATAAATGAAATGGTATTTGTGAAAAGCATAACTAAAATGAAGGAACACATTTGAGAAGTCACATATTAGAGAATACATTAAAAAGGTTTCTAATTCACCAAAGGACACAACCCTTTATTTGGTTGATAAGCGGTTAAGGCTCATATCCCCAAGATACATACATTGGTTCAAGTTACAATGATACCTTTTCATTTAAATCTAGATAACCGAACCAATACATTGAACAATGGTAATGGTTCACATTCTTTTTTACTTTACATCAAATATTTTAATCATTTCTAAGTTTAAAAACCAACAATTGATACTCTCTATATAAAGAGCTTTTGGTCCCAATTCATGAGAAAATTTTCAGGTTTTTGGTCACTGGCATGGTAGCAAAGAGGAGTAAGGGAAAAGATGATTCATGTGCTCTGCTAAGATTTGGGAAATCTAAGTGTCAATAATGACACTCTTTTAAAGCTTATGTTTGTGGCATGAAAATTCAAAGCATGCTTACTTGGTTATATCCAGTACACTTTATTTGATAAGATAAATGATTCGTACAAGTCCCACTAGACAAGCCTTGCGTAAGCTTTTTGTAAAAAAGTAGACCACACCATGAAAAAGTGTAAAAAAAATCATATTCCTTTTTAGTAGGATCCACATTTTTATAAAAGACCTACGTGGGATATGTCTATTTGAAACTTGTATCTAACATTACTCGACACGTATCAGGATTTACTAAATAAAAGATAATATTTAAGGAATCCTAACATAAGGATATTCTATTTGACACAATTGAAACATCAAGGAGTGATCTTGTGAATTTAAAACCTTGGATAGTGATTTGACAAAAAGTGCAAATGCATGATGCAATTCTGTAGCAAATTTTCCTTTCCACTCATGAATGGTGGGTAATAATGTGCTGTAATTTCAGGCATATGAGCTGTGGAAAGAAGACAAAGGCATGGAGTTTATGGATCCAATTCTGGATGATACAATTTCATCTTTGAAATTAATTAGATGCATTCAAATTGCACTTTTATGCGTCCAGGAAACAGCAAAAGATAGGCCATCCATGTTGGAAGTTTCCTCAATGCTAAAAAATGAATCTGCAGCTCTAACAAGTCCCAAAAAGCCAGCTTTTTCAAGAAAAACAGAGGAAGATAAGGAGGAAGATAAGCTCATATTGCAGCAAGAAATTTGTTCTGATAATATTGTTACAATCTCAGAACTGGTAGCGAGAACTTAGAATCTCTGATAATATTGCTACAATCTCATAACTTAGACTATATCAGTATAACTGTGAATAATAGTGAAAAGAGGTCTCGACCCCTTACCCTACCTACTGCTTTTGGACTAGCTCGATTGTATGAATAAGAGGTTTTGAACAAATTTCGAATTTTGTATATAAAGTTACAGTTCCTCTTTGTGCAGGACAATCCGATAGAATGGGTTTATTGGAAACCAAGACATTTCGGCATTGCACAAAATTGAAGTTTAGAACTGGTTGCACCATAGCAGGGGCATTTCGGATAATTACAAAACCTTTATAATTCTTTCCCCTCTCTCTCTCTCCCTCCTTCGTCAGTCTTCTTCCCCCTGCTGCTCTGCGCATACCCCCTATCTCTCTCTCTCTCTCTCTCTCTCATTTCTTCTTCCCCCGATTTACTGGAGTCTCAACAACTGGGAAATGTAATTACATATCCACCATATACCTCGGAACGCTACATACTCCCTCTATCTCCCTTTCCATATTCTATCTTTGATCCCAATTTCTCTCACTTGAAATTTCGCTGTGTTTTCTGCAAGCAACACACAAAAAGAAAGACCCAAAATTCAAAAAAAATAATGGCAACACGAGATATCAATCGCAACCATTAAAATCGAAAAGAAATTACTCCTATTTCAACCAATCCCAATATCCAACTTTCAGCCAAGGCATGATTCTTCTGTACATCTGAGTATTTGCTGCTGCGTGTTCTTCTTCTGTACTCCCTCTCCTCTCGGTTTCCCACTGCCGCCGCACCACCTTAAGGTATCCATTGCCCAGCCACGCGAAATCGTAGCCAGCCATCCCCGACGTTGCACCCTCACAGTTTTTCCACAGCCACGGCCTCCTCCTGTTGCAGCATCGCAAGCCCCAGCCTTCATCCCCACGTGAAACCGACAGCCACCTAGTTTTCCCTTCCATAAACCGCAGCCACCCACACGCACGGAAGACCACCACAAGTAGCTGCCGTGGAAGCCGCACGTCCTCTTCATCACTCGGTTAGCCCCTGTTTTTGCTCATCAAAACAGAGCACTTCATTCTCCCCCACCGTAAGCAATGCAAACCCACCACCTAGTCAGTCACGGCCCCAACCTGCTCAGCCGTTTGGCACAACCTCTGTTCCTGCATCACCGAGCAGCAGTAGTTACAGAACAGCCCAAGCCACCGACAGCACCTCCATGTCACTCTCTCTCGGCTTAGTCTCTATCTCCCTCACGTTTTACTCTCTCACCGTGTTACTTTCTCTCTCTCAGCGATGGGCTGCTGCGCTGACCACCCTCAACCACCGCCCAGCTCTTCGTCCGTCGCAACTTTCTCTCTTCCGGTGAGTCTTCGAAGCACAACTAAAATGGTGAAAATCTGGTTTACTGCTACAAGAAGGAGAAGAAAGGAGGAAAAAAAAACATGATTTACGATATTACAAGTTTGCCATTAAGGCCCACGGGTGTTGAACTTATTTTCAGATGGTTTTGTGTTTTAAAAATATTATGGGCCAGATTTCACTTTTACAGAAATTATTCTAATTATTTCGGGCTTGGTTTCTAAATTATTTTGAGTTGGGATTCTCAATTATTGAGTAGAGTAATATTTTTATTTCAGCGACTTTTTATTTTTAAATGGGTTGGGTTTTGATTTTTGTTTAATAAACTTGTGAATAAGTAAGAATTAGGTTAAGTGAATACTAAGTGGACATCAATGAATTTAGAAAGTGACCATACTTAGAGTTACGAGAATTGTAGATTATTTTTAAGGAAAAATAGATTACTTAGTATTTCAGGTTTAAGCATTAATGTACGTGTTCGATTGAGAATTTATGGGAGTACATGACTATTTTATAGGTGATAATTGATTTTCATTTAGTATTGTTGTGGAGAAATTTCAAAAAGTTTAGAAGTTTAGGTAAGCGAGATTCCTATGCTAAATTTTGTATAAAATAAAAATAAACTGAGATTGATTTATAAAAATATGTATTGTATGTTTTGAAAAGAAACGTGAAAATAACCCCAATCATTTGTTTAGTAATAATAGTGGATATGGCCCAACTACGGGTTATAATAGTGAATACGGCCCTGTCACAAATTATAGTAGTGGTCTCTATTTTGAGTGCACACCTTGGTGACAGAGTGATTTTATGTACTGCTTGGCTATCAACAGATGCACAACCCTACCACGAGGGTTATACATAGCCTCTGTTCTGATATGATGTTCTGATGATGATGATGATCATTTATGCTATGCCAGAGGACATTTTTGAAATGAAATTATTTTTGAATCTTCGTTCTGATATTTTGATAACATGTTCTGCTTCCGCACTCTGAAAAATGGAAATGTTTTATTCTGCATTCTAATCTCTGTAGATGCTCATGTTTACATACGAGTATATGTTATTTTCTTACTGAGTTGTTGATAACTCACCCCTTATCTCCAAATTTTTTTCAAATAATTTTGAGTAGTTCAGTTAAGGATCAGGATTATGGAGCATAGATGAGATGATTATTTAAGCATAGTGGATTACTCATAGAAGATTTCTAAGAATTGGTGGATTGTATTAAGAGATTTTGTAAGTTGTAGTATTACGATAATTTTATATTTTGGAGTCTGTAAATACATTGATGAAATATGAATTTTAAGTTATAAGAAGTAACATTCCGACCCTTGTCGGAACTGGGCGTTACAGTTATAAAATGCTAGACAAATAATTTATTTTATTAAAATAAAGCAGCTAATTATGAATAAGCTCAAACTTACTAATATATTGAATGAGCTAATGATTAACATAAAATCCAACTCAATAAAAAAACTCAAACTTAACTCAAATTTGTGAACGGTTGAAGGCTTTTTTTTTAGACAATATATTTCGTTCCAGAAAGTCTAGTTCGAGAGATATTTTTTAAAAAACCTCTTCCATGTTTTCAGGCAAAATTTAATTTTCATCCTAAAAAATTTCGTCTCTAAATATCAAATTTCTTGTAGTGAGCTTCTAAAGCTTTAGTGCTCGATCATTTGGATATTTGAAGTATCTCATAATTCTATGAATAGTATTGAAACAATTTGAGTTAAGATGTTTTATTGGATATTGGGAAAGGAGAAAGAAAAAGTTGAGTAAAAATATTATAAAGTTAAAAATTTATTTGAATATTATTTTTTAATATTATTTTTATTTTAAAATTTGTAAAAATTATATTAATTTTGTGTTTTAATAACGATTAGGTAATAATTAGATCAAAAACTTATTTCATAACGAGTCTAGCTAACAAATCAGTTCACTAAAGAGAGGCTTCTTTCAAAATTATGTGCTGACACTGAACAGGATGTAGTAGAGGAAGTAGCAGTTGTGGCTCGAAGAATTTGGCAAAGAAGGAATACTTTTGTAAACAATAAATTATCACTCGTTTGTGAACAATAAATTTGGACTCGAAGAATTTGGCAAAGAAGGAATACTTGTGTCAATTCTCTAAACAACTGAAAAAAGGGTCAGTTGGCAGAAATCATTTTTAGATCGAGCTTCTTTCATAATTATGTGCTAGCTGACACTGAACATGATGTAGTGGAGGAAGCGCAATTGTGACTCGAAGAATTTGGCAAAGAAGGAACACTTTTGTGTTTCAAAATGATTTTAAACATCCAAATGTAGTGTTCCATCAATCAATAGAAGCTTTACAGCAGTTGAAGGAGAGTAAGGCTAAAAGATCTAGCTATGATGCCCCTGCTTGTACTGTTGTTCAGAAATGGAAACCTCCTCCCTCAAAATACTTCAAAATCAATTGGGACATTGCCATAGACAAGAACCAAGGATGCATTGGAATTGGTGTTGTAGTAAGGGACTGGGATGCTAAAGTTATAGCTACTATGAGAAAGAAAAGATCATTCTTTCCTGACGATCCCCTTTTGGCTGAAGCACATGGTGCCCCACAAGCAACCTTATTTGGAGTAGAAATGGGTCTCAGTAATATCATCTTGGAGCGTGATTTATTGCAAGTTATTCAAGCTATTTCTAAGGATGAGGATAATTTGACCAGTACAGGTTTGCTCATAGGTGACATTATGTCTAAGTTACTTGGTTTTGAAAGATGGTGATCTTCAAACCATGTCGAAAGAGAAACAAATTTAGTTTGCTCATAACTTAGCTAAAGCTGCCCTTCTTGCATCAGATGTAATAGTTGATTTGGAGAACTTTCCTCCATGCATTCTTTCCTTGATTTAAAGGAATATAATTGAGCAATAAAACTACCCTCCTTCAAAAAAAAAAAAAATCAGCACAAAAAATTATCCAAGAGTTTCCATATATATGTTTGCTTTGTCACCATTTACAAGAGACAACCGAAAATTGAATAAGGAAAATTATTTAGTTTCCGACGAATGAGAATACATTATGCCAGCTCAAATATTATTCTGGGACAAAACACAAGACGCCTAAAGCTTTGTTTTCTTGTCATTAAAAAAATTATTAATCATGATGATAAGCCAAATAATAACATTCGTTTGACATAATACCTCTATCATCTCAATCTTTTTTAATTGTTCCCATAATTCATTATGGCCTTCAGATAAATACTTTTAACTTATCTCATCTCATCTCATCTTATCATTATAATTTTCTTAAGTTTTTATATAAAATATAATAAATAATTCAACTTTTCAAATCTTAAAACAATAATAATATTAAAAAATAATATTCTATTTAATTCATTTAAAATTATTTCATTTTTCTTCTCATCGTATTATCTAAACTAGCAATAAGACATTCACATCAATAAATGAGAAGATCAGAACAAACGAAAACAACCACGCTGACAATACGACAGACTCGTACTGAAACCGAATGTAGCCGACGTGTATAAAAAGTAATAATAAAAGGATAAAAACTAATAGGTCAAATTAGATTATAACTAACATAAATTAAGCAAAATAAATTAGATTATAGCTATGCATGCGTAGATCTCATTTTAATTTATTATATATTTATATAGAGAAATGTCAGGTCTACATATAAATTATAAAAAAAATAAAATTACAAATTGATATGTCTCAATGTAACATGTCATATTTATTTTATAATATAAAAAGAGTTTTACATTAATCTTATATATCACATTAATGTTAAATATTTAAATATGAATGTTAATAATCCGATGTTCGATTTTTTATAATTCACAATAAAAAAATAATAATAATTGAAAGACGTAGTACCTTTTCTCTATCTCCAATTCAATGAAGAATTTTACTGATTACGATAGAAGGATCACCCTAAGTTAGCTAGGCCTCCAAGTGTCTCCCGATGGCTAGAAGCACAATGATGTTGTAGGTAAGAACCCTTAACCCTTCAGTACTATTTATATAACACTAGTTTAAGATAATATATCTATTGTTTATTAAATCTGTCTCTTATGAATACAAAATTATAATAAATTATTAAATGATAAAAAAAATTTGACTAGACTCTTATAAGCTTGTATAAACATGAACAACTTCATAAATTAATATTTTTATACCAAATATATTTTTAACTTTTAAAAATATTGGAAGAGATCCTTTTCCCAATAATAAATGTGTAACTTGCATGCTTATGAATATAATCATTAATTTATGTATATATACACTTTTTATACCAAATATATTTTTAACTTAACTGATGATCATATTAGAATAAAAATTAAACGAATAATATTTAACGAAACACAACGTCGCTTTCGAACACAACTTGTTTACCCTCTTAATTAGAATAAGGATAATTTTTTACATGATGTGAGCAAAATGTATACTTCAATTTTGAAGAAAGTAACATCATTGACGAAAGTGGTTGGAAGGAGTGGATTGATTTTCTAAGGATCTTAATTGAGACATAAAGCTATTATATATTGAAGAATCAAATGAGACAAACTAGTCCTGTTTCATGGTGCTCGGTGCATGTCATTAGATCAACGAGGGCCAACCCACTCGCAAAAATAAGGGTGGTCTCACATAATTCACCAATTACATCACACAAACTATTAATAAATACTATATAATCAGCTTCTATTTTCCTTGGGGGGCTTTTACAGAAACATATATACCATTATACTAATTAGAGGACTAATTAACAGTAAACACATGCATGTTTGGACAAAAAGTATTAGGAAATTAAACATGCACATAGTCTTAGTATACTTAGCTTATGTGCCCTCTGTTTCATTACAGCAACCGTAGCCATTCATCCCCATTAGTTCCCAATACAACAGCAACACAAATAATTCACAAGCCGTAACCTTCCATTCCCACCATCTTCACAACAAATATTACAGGAGAGTTACAAGAGAACTCTAACACAATTGAAAAGTAAAATCTTCTCAAACCCAAAAATAAAAAATCCCAAAGCAAACAAAACCCTAGAGCTGCCAGTATAACACCAACATCATTCACACAAAAATTGAAACCAAATCCTAACTTCATGTTGATAACCCGCCAGATCCATTAAAGTAGCAATCCAATTCTGATCACCTTAATCACAAAGCACCTCACAACTCTAAGCCACCAACACAGACAACAAAAACACAATAATCTTGTTTACTACGCACTCTTGCAGCACAAAATAGAGAGATGAGAGAGAGAGAGAGACGGTGGGGGAGAGATGACCTACCGACGAGGACGAAGCGCATGGTGGAGCAGGACTGAGGAGGCATAGAGGTCGCGGAGCAGAACACTCCAACCCATCGGCGTTGTGTACTCACACCGAGACTTTAGAGAGAGAAACAGAGAGAGGCAAATAGGGAAGATCGTGAGTGAGAGAGAGAGAGAGAGAGCGGAGAGGAAGACAGAGAAAGGAAGCCAGCAGTCCCCCTGGGGGGGTTGCGAAACAGAGGGGAAATGAGAGAGGGAGATATCGGGCGAGAGGGAAAAATGAAAGAGATCGCGCAAACCCTATTTTCTTTTAATTTGAAAATCATCTTTCACGGCGAACCGTAAAATACCTTTTCTTTTTTTGCAGCGATTTTAAAGTTAAAAAATCGCTACAAAAGTAACTTTTGCAATTCAATCGAACAATTATTTGCCGCAAAAAGTTTCATGAGTTTTTGCAGCGAATAGTTTCGTTGCAAAAATTAAAAAACGCTGCAACAAACTATTTTATTATTTGCAGCGAATTTTTTCGCAGCAAAAAATAAAAAAATCACCGGAAAAGACTATTTCAGAATCTTGATGAAATTTAATTGCAACGATGTAAAAATCGCCACAATTAAAGACCTTTTGCAGCGATTTTATTTCCAACGGACATAAAATCGCCGCAAAAAGCCTTTTTTCTTGTAGTGCTATGAGAAAGAAAAGATCATTCTTTCCTGACGATCCCCTTTTGGCTGAAGCACATGGTGCCCTACAAGCAACCTTATTTGGAGTAGAAATGGGTCTCAGTAATATCATATTGGAGGGTGATTTATTGCAAGTTATTCAAGCTATTTCTAAGGATGAGGATAATTTGACCAGTACAGGTTTGCTCATAGGGGACATTCTGTCTAAGTTACTTAGTTTTGAAAGATGGTCATCTTCAAACCATGTCAAAAGAGAAGCAAATTTAGTTTGCTCATAGCTTAGCTAAAGCTGCCCTTTTTGACATAATACCTCCAAAATTATTAATCATGATGATAAGCCAAATAATAACATTCGTTTGACATAATACCTCCATCATCTCCATCTTTTTTAATTGTTCCCATAATTCATTAACGCCTCAGATAAATACTTTCAACCCATCTCATCTCATCTTATCTTATTATTATAATTTTCTCAAGTTTTTATATAAAATATAATAAATAATTCAACTTTTTCAAATCTCAAAACAATAATAATATTAAAAAATAATATTCTAATAATATTTTATTTAATTTATTTAAAATTATCTCATTTCTTCTCATCTTATTATCTAAACTAGCAATAAGACATTCACATCAATAAATGGGAAGATCATAACAAACGAAAGCAACCACGCTGACAATACGACAGACTCGTACTGAAACCGAATGTAGCCGACGTGTATAAAAAGTAATAATAAAAGGATAAAAACTAATAGGTCAAATTAGATTATAACTAACATAAATTAAGCAAAATAAGCAACATATAGAAAGCGAAGAAAGTAATATTTCAAAAGGATAAAAACGTAATTTTATAAATAAAAGAAATGCAATGACAAGGATAAAAAGTGAAAAGTAAGAATAAAGAGGGATGAAATGTCATTTTAATACAGAGAAGATATATTTTATTCATAGAAATATATCATAATGGCGACCTTTTAATACAGCTTATAGCTATGCATGCGTAGATCTCATTTTAATTTATTATATATTTATATAGAGAAATGTCAGGTCTACATATAAATTATAAAAAAAAAAAAATTACAAATTGATATGTCTTAATGTAACATGTCGTATTTATTTTATAATATAAAAAGAGTTTTACATTAATCTTATATATCACATTAATGTTAAATATTTTAACATGAACGTTAATAATCGGATATTCGATTTTCTATGATTCACAATAATAAAATAATAATAATTGAAAGACGTAGTACCTTTTCTCCATCTTCAATTTGATGAAAAATTTTACTGACTATGAGAGAAGGATCGCCCTAACAAGTTAGCCTCTAAGTATTTCCCGATAACTAGAGGTATAATAATGTTGTGGGTAAGAACCTTTAACCCTTCAGTACTATTTATATAACACTAGTTTAACATAATACATCTATTGTTTATTAAATCTGTCTCTTATGAATACAAAATTATAATAAATTATTAAATGATAAAAAAATTTGACTGGACTCTTATAAGCTTGTATAAACACTTATAAGCTTGTATAAACATGAACAACTTCATAAATTAATATTTTTATACCAAATATATTTTTAACTTAACTGATGATCATATTAGAATAAAAATTAAACGAATAATATTTAACGAAACACAACGTCGCTTTCGAACACAACTTGTTTACCCTCTTAAATAGAATAAGGATTGTTCAAAAAAAAAAAAAATAGAATAAGGATAATTTTTGACATGATGTGAGCAATATGTATACTTCAATTTTGAAGAAAGTAACATCATTGACGAAAGTGGTTGGAAGGAGTGGATTGATTTTCTAAGGATCGATCTTAATTGAGACAGCTGGAAATTAGGTACTTCTGTTAGGGCTACCAAGGTTGGCATCCAGGATTTCTATCGGGAATTGAAGTACAAAATGTACAATTTTATTTTGTATTTTTTTAAGCATTTTAAATCTCATTAAATATTTTAAAAAAAATTACAAATTAATTTAAAAACACTTTCTTAACAATTAAATAATAAATAAATGGAAATCGGTAGCTTTTATCCATATCTATGCAGCGTCGATGGATGCATCATCCTTCATAACGTATTTATCATTTTATATAAGACAATGTTAGAGTGACTATCAAATGTGTCCACCAATGTGCATACTAGCTAGTATAAACCATTAAGAAAAACAATAAAAGAATATTAATTCACTAATAGTCATTTTTTTAACCATCAAAAAATATATACATACAATATGTGGCCGGCACATTTGATAGGCAAGTTTGATAGTCATACTTTCTGTTTTTATATTAGACCATCTAATTAGTCAACAGTATATGACTAGGATTTTGTTATTAGCTTTGATTCGTACCTTTTACCTTAAAATAAAACAAAAAAAAAACCATCTAATTCAGTCTGACAATGAGATAAAATATCTGATCAATTGAAAATGAGAAAGAAAATAAGTAGTATTCAAAGTCAGCTTGTCATGTGGAATTTTTCAAGTTAGGTCCTCGATCTTACTCAGAATTTTTTTCAAAGAGAAATGATATTTTCACCAAGAAATATCACCGGTAAAATTAAGTTATCGGTTGGTTTTTTCAACTTAATGATTAAGTAAATATTTTTAATGAATTTCTAATTTTTCTCTTTTGAAAATGTTTATAGGATTTAAAAGATATTTGAAAAAAAATGGCCTACAATGGGGTTATGTGTCGGTGGGTCTATCATCACGCTTGTCTAGAAAGGTGGTGAGGATTTTTGCTTTGGCTGAAAATCTGAACTGCCAATTGATATCTTGTCAATGACATCAAGCGATCATCCATTTTTCTTTTTGATCGGAAATAGACATCATTTTATTCTATAAGGAAGATACATCTGTGATTCAAATTACAAGCTAAACTAATTCTTGTTATAAGTTTTCCCTACACAAATATCTTTGCGATGGCATTGTCTGAATTTCAAAAACTGTTAATAGAGAGTCTCAATCTCTATATAAAATAGAGGTAGAACTAAACTCCATCCTCCAAAGGAGGAGAAGTAAACACCACACCCATCCTCCTAACCGAAGAAGGAAAGAACTAACATTGCTATGGACATAAGCTCAATAGCCTATTTCACTTTATTTTTCCTACAAATAAAAATCCAAACAAACACCAACAAAACACACCGACATAAGTTAGAAATACAGAAATCAGAAAACACCAAACAACACCAACAAATAGAATTAGGAAATACAAAAAGGAAAGCAATGGTGGTGCGTGCATGATACGCGCCACTCTGGGAAGGAGTCGTTCAATCGGTCAAGGCATTTTCGTAGTCACTGGGCCCTGAGCTGCCACACATGGCGTTGATGGAAGATGAATCGCAGTGGCTCGAGTGCGCCACGCATTTCCTTTAAACCGCCCATTGGTGCAACTCCCTTCTCCAAATGAAGCCCAATCCGGTCGACTGCAAGATCAGTGGGTGAGGCTTCTCCCGGTGGTGTGCGTGTAGGAAGATGGTCACTGGAGAAGCTCGAAATGGCTACCCTCCCTTATTCGGCAGAAAAATTGAAAAAAAGAAAAACCAAACAAAGCTCATTGGAGACACAGGGCCAACAGTAGAGAGGGAGGAGAGGAAGAGGAAGAGGAAGGAGCCGAAGCTCCCCTTCCCCCCAGTTGGGTTCGGACAAGGGAGGGTTTCTAGAGAGAGACGATCTGGTCATGACATCAAGAGATCATCCTAATTATTATAAATTATGACAATCCAAGTTTCAACTAACTCAAAAGATCATCACGTGTTATTTATGAAATTTAGGAAGAAATAATAATTATTAGTTAAACAAACAAAAAGACAATATTTTCAAGATATTAAGTAGTTAAATCTCTTTTGTGATTTCCTCTTTCGGCTACTCCTCAGTAGAGTGAAAAACCCTGTCGTTAGTACAGGACATCTATTTCATGCAGTCCATCTGCAACCTTACGTAGTACGCTTGACGAAACGGTGGGATGGAGGAGAAGTTAGAGTTGTTATACAAGAGACTTCTTGGAGCAAGAGAATGAGGAAATTTTTTTGAAGACAAATAAGTTGGAAGATGCAGCAATTTGTGAAAGTAAATGTTTGATAGTAAACCTGTTAACGGAACAACACTATACTAAGGATGCTTTCAAAGTGACTATGAACAAAGTGTGGAGGCCGGCAAGAGACATACAATTCAGAGATCTAAATTCATTCCTAATAGTTATTTAATTTGAAGACCGGCGAGATAAGGATCGTGTTATTCCTAAAGGGCCTTGGTCTTTTGACAAACATCTGGTGTTTGTGCAGGAGGTTGATGGGAGTCAACAGGTTCATCAAATAATGTGGACGGAATCCTTGTTCTGGGTTCGAATTCATGATTTACCACTCGTAGCCATGAATAAGTATATTGGTAATCTTATTGGTAGCAAAATTGGAAGGGTGCAGGAAGTTGATCTTGAGAAGGGAGAAAAGGCATGGGGTGAATTCATGAGAATTTCAGTCAGCATTGACATTACAAACCCTCTGTTAAGGGCTAAGAAGATAAACATTGGCTCTACAGAACCTATTATCAAGGAAGATCCTACAGCCAACTCAATGCCAGCCCACAGTCAACAGACACAGTAAAATCAGCAAAGATTTGTGCAAGCATAATTCTAGGATTAGTTTCTGATTTGGTTGTAATGTCCTTATTTTTCTGCAACAGTTTAAATACTATAGATTTACGTTACTACTTTCCATAGTTAGATTAGTCGAATGACTTGTATAACTACTTGCTATGTACATCAATACAATTGTGTTCTGAATTTTCTCAAACCAATAGCAGTGTTAATCTTTTATATGGTATCAACAGAGCCGGTCTTTAAATAGATTTAGTTTCCTTCTAAAATGGCTACAATCCTTGGTTCCTCCTCTGCCATCCCGATTATTACCATCAATGCTTCCATGCCCTGCCATAGATGCAGAAAATTCTGCAACCTCCAAAGTAGCAAATTCCCACTGGATTCGCCAAGATAAACTCATCCTTCATGCCATCCTTGCGTCCACCTCCACTGCCATTACTCCTCTTCTTGCATCCTGCAAAACCTCACATAATGCTTGGACAGCACTCACCCGTCTCTATGTGGGAAAATCCTGAACCCATGCAATGCAACTCAAGGAGAATCTCACATTACACACTCGTGGTAGCCGTTCTGTCACTGAATTTCTCCATGCAGTCAAGATATTGCAGACAAGCTTGCAATTATCGATCATCCCGTTTCGGATGATGATTTGACTCTCTACATTTTAAATGGATTGGGTCCTGAGTTTCACGAGATCGTCGCACCAATTTGTGCTCGAGAAAACTCCCTAAACTTTGAGGAAATTCATGATCTTCTTGTTGGTCATGAAAATTATCTTTGGCGACTGGAAACTAGCTCTGCACAGCAGTTAGTTGCAACTGCAAATTACTCATATCGGCCTAGAGGAACCAGCAACAATGACAGCCATAATTGTTCATCCTCCAACAACAAAGGCTGAGACAACAAGAAAAAGTGGGCTTCAAATTTGGGTCCCAGAAAATTCAAGCCCAAGTGCCAACTATGTGACCAAGTGGGCCATACGGCCAAAACCTATTCCAAACTTGGATCCAAAGAAGTCACTGCCAACTGTGCAGCGTCTTCCAATACCGGAGATAAAAAATCGCTTGTCGATTCAGTCGCATCCCACAACATGACAACTGATCTTTCCAATCTTTCAATTCATTCCGAATATGATGGTACTGATGAAGTGGTAATTAGAGATGGATCAAGTTTTCCTGTATCTCATGTTGGTTCATTATCCTTTAAATCGTCTAATCATGTCTTTCATCTCAAAGATACTTTATGTGTTCCAACAATCAAAATTTGATTTTTGTCCATCATTTCACCAAACACAATGATGTTTATCTTGAATTTCTTCCCTCTTATTTTTTGGTGAAGGATCGGATCACTGGAGCAGCACTCCTCAAAGGCGCATGTGAAGATGGTGTGTACCCTTTGCCGGAGAAGTTAGCTACGGCTTCAAAAAATATCATTGCTTATGTTCATGAACGTACCACCACAGATGTCAATCATTTAATTCGAGCTTTTTCATTACCTACAAATAAAAATGCCAATAATGCTTTATGCAATGCGTGTTCCCAAAATAAAGCTCATTGTCAACCTTTTAATTCTCATGGTTTAACTAGCCAAGCACCACTTGAGTTTATTTATACAGATGTTTGGGGTCCTCACATGACATTGGTCTTGATGATTCAAAATATTATCTCATTTTTATTGACCATTACACTAAATGCATATGGCTCTATCCAATGTCTAACAAATCAAGTATTCAAACTATTTTTCCTCAATTCCGGCGTCTTGTGGAAAATAGATTTAACACTCGAATCAAGAGTATATACTCTGACAATGGAGGTGAATACATTGCTCTCAAATCCTATTTCTCGGTTCATGGCATTGGTCACTACACAACTGCTCCTCACACTCCCCAACAAAATGGCATGTCTGAAAGACGACATCGTCATCTTGTTGAAACTGGGCTCACACTTCTCACAGATGCAAATTCACCCCGTTCATATTGGCCTTATGCATTTCAAACAGCTGCGTATCTAATCAATAGGATGCCAACTGCAACTCTGCAAAATCGAACCCCGTTTGAGAATCTATTTAATCAGACTCCAAACTATCTAAAACTCAAACAATTCAGTTGTCTTTGCTATCCTTTGACCCGGCCATATAATAAACACAAGCTTGAGCCTAAAGCCAAGCCGTGTATCTTTGTGGGCTATTCACTTTCTCAAAATGCATATTTATGCTTAGAGCCCAAAACCTATCGTCTCTATCACTCGAGACATGTCCTATTCGGTGAAGGCAAATTCCCATTTGCCGAATTGTGCCCTAACATCAGTGAGATCACCAATGCTACTCCATCCTCTGCTGAAATTGATCCTCCCATGATGCTCTCTCTATCGACAAACACGCCTCAATCCCTGCCACAAGCTGCTCCTCAAGAATCGGGTACTCATCATCCTTCAGTGCCTCTAAGGGAGTCTTCTCCTCCAGCGATTCCTCACCAGGTAAGTGTTCCCCACCCATGTTTATCTGATTTGCATGAAATTTCTCTCACAAATACTTCACCACCCTCTGATTCCATTATTCCTACAGTGACCCGACACCATAATATGGTGACTCGCTCTATGAATAATATTTATAGACCCAAAAGATCCTTTTTGGTCACTAGGCATCCGATCCAACCCTCCTTGGAACCAAACACAGTAGGTGAGGCCCTGTCTGATTCTCGATGGTGAGAAGCAATGTCCTCTAAGCTGATAGCTCTCATGCGCCATGGTACATGGCAGTTAGAAATTCTTCCAAAAGGATGCAACATCATTGGATGTAAGTGGGTATTTTGGATCAAAAGGTTGGCTGATGGTTCAATTGAACGGTATAAAGTGCAATTAGTCGCAAAGGGTTTCAATCAACGACCTGGTCTGGACTATAAAGAGACCTTTAGTCCTGTAGTGAAACCTGTTACAATTCGTACTGTGTTGTCGATTGCTGTAATGAAGGGTTGGTCACTGCGACAACTCGACGTCAATAATGCATTTTTGCATGGACATCTTACAGAAAAGTCTACATGAAACAGCCACCTGGCTTTCGGGACCCTAAAAAACCAGACTATGTTTGCTGTCTTCGCAAGGCTATATATAGCCTCAAACAAGCACCCCGTGCTTGGTATTCTGCTCTTAAACAAGCATTGGTTGAGTTTGGATTTCTGAACACTAAATCTGATTCTTCCTTGTTTGTATACAATGTTGGTTCAATAATTGTCTACTGCTTGGTGTATGTTGATGATTTAGTCATCACAAGAAATGATTCAGACTTTGTGGCGAGTATCATTACTTAGTTTGGACAAAAATTTTCAATCAAAGATCTGGGGCCACTACATTTCTTCCTTGGCATTAAGGTTGTTCCTACAAGTCGTGGTTCTTAACACAGCATAAGTATGTTCGCGATCTCTTGGCTAAAATAAATATAGATGGAGCTAAGGATGTTACGACTCCATTATCAACCTCGGTTACATTAAAATTGGATGATGGAGCTTCAACAGTAGATTCTACTGAGTATCGCCATGTCATTAGAGCATTGCGAAACCTTTCTCTAACTCGACCCGACATTAGCTTTGCTGTCAACAAGTTATCTCAATTCATGCATCGGCCCACAATGACTCACTGGATAGCCATAAAATGATTGCTTCGATACTTGAAGAACACGATCTTTAATGGAATAACCATTCAGAAAAACATAAGTCCAGCACTCACATGTTTCTCTGATGCTGACTGGGCAGGAAATTTGGATAATAGAAGCTCCACCTTAGCTTACCTCATTTTACTTGGCACAAATCCCATCTCATGGAATTCGAAGAAACAAATAGCAATTGCAAGGTCATCCGCCGAAACTGAATATCGGGCCCTGGCCACTGCAGCATCTGAATCCATGTGGATACTTTCTCTTTTCCAAGAAATGAAGTTCACACTCAACCAACCTCCCCTACTGCTTTGTGACAATTTAGGTGCCACATATCTCAGCTTCAATCCAGTTAAGCTCAAGAATGAAGCATATTCAAATAGACCTTCATTTCGTCAGGGATTTGGTTCAAAAAAATGCCCTTCAAGTTCGTCATGTACATACTAATGATCAGCTGACAGACTTACTAACAAAGCCCCTCTCGCATCAAAGAACAGATCAACTCAAAATCAAGATTGGCCTTACCGATGATCTTGAGGGGGCGTATCAAGGAAGATCCTACAGCCAACTCAATGCCAGCCCATAGTCAAGAGACACAATAAAATCAACAAAGATTTGTGCAAGCAAAATTCTAGGATCAGTTTCTGATTTGGTTGTAATGTCCTTATGTTTCTGTAACAGTTTAAATACTATAGATTTACGTTACTGCTTTCCATAGTTAGATTAGTCGAATGACTTGTATAAAAACTTGCTATGCACATCAATACAATTGTGTTCTGAATTTTCTCAAACCAATAGCAGTGTTAATCTTTTATACCTATATGGGTTCGTTTCTCATACGAACAACTTCCAAATTTTTGCTATTGATGTGTAAAACTGGGGCATGGACATAAGGAGTGTGAGTCATGGCAAAAAGTGCAGACGAATTACTAAAAAAGAAGATTTCCCTTATCAGCAGTGGATGCAAACTAATGGTTAGATGCTCTACTCCAGTAGAAGCTCTAGTGAAGGAAAGAAGGGGAGCAGAATTTTCGATGGATAATGGCAATAATTCCGGGATCAAATTTCAAAAAACAAATCAATTGGATGGTTGGATGAAGGAATTTCCCAAGCATAAAGGGATGGACCCAAATTTTGAGGCAAATATCTCGAAGAGTATTGTACAATTAAAGGATAACGAAGTCATGTCTTCAAGAGATGGGGAGTTTGACTTTCAAAAAGAGCAAGTAGCGATATATATCCAGAAAATGGAGCAAGATGAAAATGGTGTGCAGTTGATGGAGGGGCAAAAGATGGGCTTACAAGGAGAACTAAATGGGCCAGATGTTTATGTTGTGCTTAATACTTGGCCTACCTCACAAATAGATTCACCCACAATGAAGAGTCTAGTTGAATTAAGCCCTCATAAACTAGATGGCCTAATTAGCAGGAAATGGAAATGCATGTCTCACATAGGCAAAAATGACACAGACTCAAACATGGGATTCCCAACGGAAAACAAATTACTAGAAAATGTAAAGAACCAAGGGGGGAGGATGAAGGCCTGCGAAGATCTACAAAGAGGAGCAATTTTAGAAGGGAGTCTGCTGAGGAAAATGTGGAGAAAAACCAGATTATATCGGCAGTGGTTGGTGCTCAACCCTGTCGGGAGCCATGAAAACCATCAACTAGAATGCCCATGGGCTTGGGAACCCACACAACATTCATACACTTCGCAACTTAGTTAAGAAGGAAGCGCCCGATATTTTATTCTTACAAGAAACCAGATTAAAGGTCCCTGAATTTGATAATTGCAAGTACAAGCTTGGATTTACTAACTGTTTACCAATCGATTACAGTGGTAGAAGGGGGGATTGCTCTTTTATGGGAGAAGTATGTTAATCTCTCAATTTTGAATTACTCAAATTGCCATATTGATGCATGTGTTAAAGAAGATGATTCAAATAANTTGTATTTGGTGATTTTAATGAAATCCTACACCAAGATGAAAAATGGGGTGGTAGGGCTCTCCTTAAGAGACAAATGGTAGAATTTAGGGAGTGATTAATGATTTTGCTTTGAGAGATTTGGGCTATAGAGGACCAAAATTCACATGGTGCAATGAATAGAGGGTAAACACTGCATTAGTGAAAGAATTGGCATGTTTATGGCAAATTTCCAATGGTGGAATAGATTTCTCAGGCTAGTGTTACTCATGGAATGGCAGCATACTCAGACCATATTCCTATATGGCTAGACTCTGATGGGATTGATACCAAGAGAAACGATAAGAGGCCTTTTAAATTTGAAGCTATGTGGATGGGGGAAAAGGGTGTGATGATATCATTGATGCAACATGGAGGAGTGGATTAGGTAGCAATAATATGGAAGAGGTGATGACATTGATTTCAAAATGTTGTCAAAAGTAGGATTGAGCAAAAATTTGATATCCAACTCTGACTCCGACTCCAACTCTGATATTATACATAATTTATAAAAATATATGTATTTTTTATATATTAATAATATATTTTTTATATAACTATAACTTATATAGTTAATTAAATTCAAAAATATACTAGTATGAACAAATTATTATAAAATAATATGCTTATGCTATAATATAAATAGACTAAATTCACTAATAATAGTTTAGTATATGTAAACACCATACTATTAACTCTTACTATCAGCTAACACTAATTTGTAATAATAACAACTAATATATAAGCACTAATGTATAATAACATGTAATACTAATTATATAATAACTAATGTATAATAGCATTTAATACTAATGTCTTATGTATAAACACAAATATATAAATTTATAATAACATGTAATAATAATATATAATAATCAATGTATAATAACATGTAATATTAATGTATAAATATTAACATATAATAACATATAATACTAATGTATAATAATATTAATTTGTACAATGATTTATTTTTTTTCAATTTTGGTTATGTTTAAATAAAATTGAAATTGAAAAAATATTTAAAAAAAAAAAACTGAAATCTGGAGGCCTAAATTCGATTAATGAGAGTCCAAGATCAAATGGACTAAGAAAACAAAGCTCAAATCCGACTCTGCTCTGACAAGTTAGAATTGGAGTCGAATCGGGGTCGGAGTTGGAGGTCGAATTCGACCTTCGACGAAGTTGGAGTCAGAGTCGAAGGTAGGACACTCTGACTTTGACATTGTCGGTGCTCAACCCTAGTCAGAAGCTGGACATTTGGAATCGTGCTATCTTGGCAATATGCAACACCAATTGCACAAGGCAAAGCAGAATCTTAAAATGGTACAATATAGAGATCCTCTCTGTGAAAGAAGAGAAGAGCATAACTATGCAAGGGATGAAGTTAAAAAATGGTTGGAGAAAGATGTGATTATGTGGAGGCAGATATCGAAAGCGCTGTGGTTAAAGGAAGGGGATCAGAATTCAAATTTTTTCACACGAAAGCATCACATGGAAGGAAGAAGAACAGACTTGTGATGCTTCAGGATGATTCTAGTGAATGGCATGAAGGGGAGATGAGAGATAAGATGATTCTAAGTTATTTCGAGAACTTGTTTTCAACCTCTGAACAAAATGCTCCAATAGATTTTATGGAAAATTTAGCTGGAAGGTGACTAGTTCAATGAATGCTAAGCTAAGTAAGGAATATACAGAGGCAGAAGTTTTTGAAGCTTTGAAGCAAATGAACCCATTAAAGGCTCCTGGAACTGATGGTATGGCCCCAGTATTTCTCCAAAAATACTGGCATGTTGTTGGCAAACCTATTTCAGCAACAGTGTTGAGGGCATTAAGTACAAGTGAATTCCCTTCCTCATTGAACTATACCTTTATTACACTAATTCCCAAGGAAGAATCACCTATTAAAGTAGAAGATTATAGACCAATAAGTTTGTGTAATATACTATAAGCTGATTGCTAAAGTCAATGCCAATAGATTGAAGAATGTATTACCCTCATTCATATCATATTCTCAAAGTGCATTTGTCCTGAGTTGACTAATAACTGATAATTTCCTAGTATCGTATGAACTTGTCCATTATCTAAAGCAGAAAATGAGTGGGCAAAAATGATACATGTCTTTGAAATTGGACATGAGTAAGGCATATGATCGTGTTGAGTAGGCCTTTGTGCAAACAGTGATGGAGGTTATAGGGATTAAGCATAAACTGGTTGTGATGATTATGTATTGTGTTAGATCTGTGTCTTTCTCAATCTTTATTAATGGAGAACCAAAGGGACCTATTATACCTAGTAGAGCGCTGAGACAAGGGTCCCCATATTTGTTTCTTCTATGCACCGAATGGTTTAACTCACTTATGAAATCAGCTAGGATGAATAAAGAGATCTCAGGTATCAAAATCTGAAGGGGGCTCCTCATATAAACCATCTGCTCTTTGCAGATGATAATGTAATATTTGTAAAACAAATGTTGAGTAAAACAAAAGGGTTCAATCTGTATTGGAGAAGTATGAGAAGGCTTCAGGTTAGAAAATAAACAGGGACAAAACATCTATAGTTTTTAGTAGTAATGTGAAGTCTGAAACTCAAGCTAAAATACTGCAATTATGGGGAACTAGTGAAGTCTAACAATATGAGGAGTATTTAACTATACTCTTTGTGATAGGTAGATCTAAATCAAAGGCTTTTTCAGAAATAAAGCAAAAAGTTTGGCAAAAGCTATAGTGTTGCAAAGAGCAAATGCTATCTCAAGATGGGAAGGAAATCTTGCTTAAGGCACTAGAGCACTCAATTCTAAAATACCCGATGAGTTGCTTTCTATTACCTAGTGTTTTGTGTTTAAAACTGAAGGCTATGATGACAAAGTTTTGGTGGGATCAGAAAAAGAAAGAAAGGAGGATTCACTGGATCAATTGGCAGAAAATGTATGGGCCAAAGTTTAAAGGTGGATTGGGCTTCAAAGATTTGAAAACTTTTAACCTAGCCTCACTAGCAAAACAAGGCTGGAGAATTTTGCAAGAGGAGGGTTCAATGCTGCACAGAATCTTTAAGGCCATAGACTTTCCTAAGGGACAGTTATTGGAAGCTAGGTTGGGGACTAATCCTTCATATGTTTGGAGAGGTATATAGGAAGCAAAAAAGTGGCTGAGACAAGGCTAGAAATGGTAGATTGGTGATGGGAAGACTGCTAAATTGTGGAGGGATCAATGGATTCCAGGTCATCTGTCTCTACAAATGGAAGGCATTATCATAAGAGATGAAAACAAAGAAGACATTGTGGATAGTAGCATTGACAGTAGCACAAAGCGGTGGCATGTTGGGCAAAATTAGAATTCTCTTCAATCCAAATGTAGCAGCGGATGTTCCAAAAATCACAATATGCCCTAGAGAGCAACATAATAAATGGGTATGAGCACAGCAAAAGAATAAAAAATTTAGTGTAAAAAGCTCCTACAAACTCATTAAAGAAAAGCACAGTAATGACTTAGGGGAAAGTTCAAATGTGATCAAATAACAAACTCTTTGGAAGGCTCTTTGGAGGATGACAGTTCCTAATAAAGTAAAGGTGTTTGCTTGGAGAGCCTGTAAAGAGGTCCCCACTCAACAAAATTTGCAACAGAATAAGGTGATTACTAAAGGGATGTGTTGTTTCTGCAACCAAAGGTTAGAAGATCTCTCTCATGCCCTTTTCAACTGCCCACAAATAAGAGATTCGTGGGATAAGTATATGCATATTATGGAAAAGATAGATAGAAATATGAAAGTGATAGATGTTGCATTGAAAGTGAAAGAAGAAGGGAGTCCAGGGGAGTTGTCATTACTTTTCTCACTTGCTTGGGGTTTTTGGTATCGAATGAATAGAATGGTGAATGATAAAGAATGCCTAGACCCGAGACAAGTGGTAAAACATGCAATGTCGGTGCTGAGGAGTTTCAAAGATCTTAAAGCTCTGCCTAAAACTAAGGTGAAGAAATACTACTGCTGGAAACCTCCCTCTATAGGTTTCTTAAAACTAAATGTGGATGGAGCCATATTTTGTGATCTCCATAGGGCTGGTGTGGGTGCAATTCTCAAAGATGCAAAGGGTGACATTATTATGGCAGCTAGTAAAGTGGGAAGTGAAGTAGTGGATCAATAAGCCATCGAGTTATTAGCCATCTTTAGAGGCTTACAGATCTGTGCAAATATGGGCATCTAGAAGATCATTGTTGAGAATGATTGCTTGGGGCTTGTGGAGGCACTCCAGGACAAAGATAAATCTAAAACTATGTTGGGTGTCCTATGAGTGAAGTTGAAAAGATACAAAGTTGTTTTGGTGAGTGTCAATTTCAACATGTTTTTAGAGAATGAAATGTGGCAGCACATTGGTTTGCACGAAATGTTTGGAATGTTGATAGCATAGATATGTGGTGGACTATTTTTCAAGCTTTATTTCTCAAGTCATCTAGCTTGATAAATGTCTGTAATCTCTTTATTAATGATATTTTGTTTTCCTATAAAAAAAATTATTAGTCAGGATAATTTCAAGTTATTTGCAGTTAGGGTTTTATATTATCGATCTATTATTCGAATAAGGGAGTAGATTAAAATATTACGAGTCTTTATATAAGTTTGTAGTATTTGATTTTATCTAAAATCTCTCGAAGCATCCTACAAAGAAGATTCGGAGTTTCTCAAATTATTTTAAATTTTCTTGTTATTTGTTCGACTAATTAGACACGATAAACCGGGATAGTTTAACAATTGCAATAGATTTTATTTGGGCAAACCATCTCAACTACACAATTTGGATATGAACAACAATGTGAGGAGAGGAAAAAAAATTGAGAAGATGATTACAATTTATTAGTGGCTAAAATCTCCCTCTCATTGGAAGTAAGAAATATTATCCTTTAGACTCCAAACCTTATTAAGCACAACCTGCATATATCTAGGGCTGTAAAAATAAATCAAAAGATTGGGAAACCAGCCCGGCTTGGATCGAGCCAGTTCCTCCATTTTAAAAATCAGTCATAACCGAACCGGTCTCGTTTTTTGTTTTTTAGGACCAGACTGGACCAGCTCGCATATTTATATATGTTTTAATTAATTTTTTTATTATATATCATTTTTATAAATTATATAATATATTTGATCATATGTTTTAAATATAAAATATATATTAATTATATTTTATGACTTAATAAATTCTCAACTACACCAAAAGTATTACTATATACTAATAGTATTAGTGTATTACTAATATTTATATATATTAATATATATATATCTAAGTTTAAGATGTTAAAGATTTAATATATATTAAAAACCAGAAAACTACACCAAACCGGACCGGAACCGTTAAAACCGAAAGTGTCAGCTTAGGAGGATAACCGATGCGTAATCTCGATTCTTGAAAATGCAAAATCAATGTATACTAGTTTGGTCCCAAAATTTATCTAAAATCGGACCGAGGACACCCCTACATATTCCGACTTGTTATGTGTGAGATATGTATAGGCTTCATTCGATTTATAGTCTCTCTATGCTTCGATCCCCATGCGCGCAATGCTACGAGAACAATAAGAATTGCACAATATTAGAAGTGAGAATCATGAACATTAGGCTGGTTTTGTTACACAAAGTCAAATTATCTCATCTTATCTTACCTCATAAAATTATTATAATTTTTTTAAATTTTCATACAAAATATAATAAACAATTTAATTTTTTCGAATCTCAAAACAAAACTAATATTGAAAAATTATATTATAGCAATATTTTATTCAAATTTTAACAAAATATCTCATGTTTTATCTCATGATCAATTGTGTAATCAAATGAGGTAGAAAATCCAAACCAACTACCATGAAATTATTAAAATATCAACCTTCCAGGTCTTTATTTAAGTATGCTGTCTGACTTCACGCTAGACACTTCTGCAGGGATTGGAATTTGGACTTGCCAATGAAAGGGTCCCTGAAAAATTCGCAACCAAGTTGATGCCTCAACTCTGCCACTCTTTCGTTTAATATCCTTAGAAATGTTGCCTTCCTCCTCTCCATCCACCAGTTAACAAGCCAGGCATGCAAGCTGTTAATTTGTCTAGACTTTGAAGTATATTTTCATCATGTCCAAAATTATCATTGTTCTTTTCCATGTCCTTCTTTCTTTTGAATTGAAGTATTCCAACGCACAAACTTGGATAAAAGCAGGTTACTGGTACCTCGAAAGCGAGCTCCCTATTTCAGATATAAACTCTGCCCTTTTCACACACCTTCATTTTGGCTTTGCTGGTCTAAATCCTTACTCCTATGAGCTCAACATTTCCTCTCCTGATGAGAAATGCTTCTCCAACTTCACGAACACCGTCAAACGAAAGAACCCTTCAATCACGACTCTCCTCTCTATTGGGGGCGGAAGCGCGAACTACACAGTCCTTTCATTGATGGCCAGCGAAGCTTCCCATAGAAAATCTTTCATCGATTCTTCAATAAAGATGGCCAGGCTTTATGGCTTCCAAGGCCTAGACTTTTTTTGGGTTTCAGCAATCACAAGCTCGGACATGATCAATATGGGATTACTCTTTAAAGAGTGGCGAGCAGCAGTGAATTCTGAGTCAGCAAAAAGCTCGGGCCTGACAGAACTGATCTTGACTGCTGCGGTTCAAAATTCACCAAATTTGGAGACTGCTTCTTACCCAGTGGACTCCATACGAGATAACTTGAATTGGGTAAATGTCATGGCTTATAACTTATATATGCCTGGGACGTACATGTTTACCGCTGCTTGTGCAGCCTTATACGACCCTTCTGGTCATGTTAGCGCTGATGATGGTATTGATGGATGGATTGTTAGCGGCTTGTCTGCTAGGAAGTTGGTTTTGAGTTTGCCTTTCTATGGCTGTGCCTGGAACTTAAAGAATCCCAACGACAATGGCATAGGTGCACCGGCTGCAGGTCCAGCCAATACTGGAGAAGTTGGTTTCATGACCTTCAAGAATATAAAGAGTCATATTCAGCGACATGGGCTTACTGTGAGATATAATGCAACATATGTAGTCAAATATTTCTCAACTGGATTCACTTGGGTTGGCTTTGATGATGCTGAGGTGGTCAAAATAAAGGTTGCTTACGCCAAACAGAAGAAACTTCTTGGTTATTCTGTGTGGGAAGTCTCATATGATGATAATTGGGAGCTTTCTCTAGCAGGTAAGAGATGTATGGAAATCATTTTGATGTTTGCACTGCATAATACTTGAATTTTAGTCTATTCTCCAGCATATATTAAAAATTCAAATAGTTCGATATGACTTGAATGACAGATCATCTAATCTCAAAAAGAAGGCCAAAATTTCGGAGATCCCAATGTAGATTTAACTCAGAAAGGAAAATTAACTTGATCACTGTCCAATTTTTGCTGAGGCTTGTCCAGATGCCAATGGCCACCCTTTTCCGTTAGACATATAATCTTTTCCTTTCTCCTTCTAGGTTTTGATTTAGAACAATCAGATTTGGTCTGTCCTGTCACATGGGCTCATTCTCTTTTCTGCTTTATGTTGTCCTCACTTGGCCGTCATTCAGGAAACTGAGTTTTCAAGCATTTATGGGGTTGGCTTACAAAGAGATAAGACATGACATATGGCATTGATATTTATAAGCTCAATAAAGTAAACTGAAAAATGCCCTATTATCTCTGCAATTGAAGGTAGTTGAACTCTTGTGAATTTCTTAATGTCATTGTCTTAAGATCATTTATCAAATATTCATCTCTCATAAGTTTCAATATGAGATGCATTCACAGCTCAAGGGGAGGACAAAAATCGAAAATCACAAGTTTCCTGGAAAGTATTAGCACTCATTTTGACTCCAACTGCAACCATTGTTCTCCAGTTAGGCCTTGTAATCTGTTACTTAAAGAGGAGAAAGCTCAAATTAAAAGGTAAACTTTGTTCTTCCACATTCATGATGCATCCACCATCTATCCTTCCATAGTTTTATTTAACCACCATGATTGAGGATCCATATTCACTCCTTTTTTTCCAATATAGGAAAGTTTGTTGCATCTAAAGAATCAAAATCCGAAATAAATCATATAGCAGCTGCTCCTAATCTGCAAGTCTTTACTTTGGCTGAGATTGAGGCAGCTACAGGTGAACTTTCAATTGAAAATAAACTTGGAGAGGGAGGTTATGGTCCCGTTTACAAGGTAAACTTCTACAACAGAAGTAGAAAATGTCTTGCAGCATGTTACTGAGTGGAAGATACAAATTGATCGTGGGTGTTTGTTTATTTTGTCAGGGTGAATTACCAAATGGACAAGAAATAGCAGTGAAGAAGCTCTCAAAAACGTCTACACAAGGATTTGAAGAATTCAAGAATGAGGTTGTACTTACCGCGAAACTACAACATGTAAATCTTGTTCGACTTTTGGGATTCTGCAATGAAAGGAATGAACAGATGCTGATCTACGAATACATGCCCAACAAAAGCTTGGACTTCTACCTCTTTGGTTTGATATCTTTCCTGTCTTCAATTACAATAAATGCCAGAACTGTTAAATGGAATATCATATGAGCTTTTGCAGCTTGGTTTGCATAGAAGGTTGTAAGCCACTTGTTCCTTGTGGCTTTTGTTGAAGGCATCCAAAGGTTCTAGGGTCGTTGGATATTGATTTGGGTAAAGTTACCCTCTCAATATAATGGCAATGTAGCCCTTTTCTCTTTTGGCTGCTCCACTTACCTATCAATTCTAAAAGCTGAGCATTAAACCAAAACATTTTAGTTCAGCTTCTATAAGTCATCTTCTCCATGACTTGAGCCATCGGAACCCATGATGTAACACATGCTCCAATACCAATTGCTAAAAAACAAATTGATCATAGAATCTGAACATGTTTTGATAGGTAAGATTTTATTGATTGTAGTAAATAGGCATAGCTCAAGTACACAGGAGGTATACAAAGAGAACACCTAGTTACAAGTTAGAATCATAATACCTTTAACCTCAAAGATAGCTAAGGTGATCTCAGTTTAAGCTTTATGAGCCCCATGAAAGTTGTATATTTTCCCATCATATTCCTTTATGAGCCCCATGAAAGTTGTATTACTTGACTGCTTAATTATGATCTTCTTCGAAATAGACCCTAGCAAATCGTTTATACTGGATTGGAGAAGACGTATTGGCATCATTGAAGGGATAACTCAGGGGCTTCTGTATCTCCAAGAATACTCAAGAATGACAATTATTCACCGAGACATAAAAGCTAGCAACATTTTACTGGATGAAGAGATGATGCCTAAGATATCAGATTTTGGCATGGCTAGAACTTTCATGAAACATGAACTTGAAGCAAATACCGACCGGATAGTTGGAACATAGTAAGTTTAATTTCTCTCAAATAAAGCCTTTTCATTCTGGATTTCTGGTCAACTGATGTTAAAATCTCCAATGCAGTGGTTATGTTCCTCCAGAATATGTTAAGAAGGGTGTGTACTCCACTAAATCTGATGTTTATAGCTTTGGAGTCTTGCTTCTACAAATCATTAGTGGAAAGAGAAATGCTTATTATTATGGTTTGGATGAAAGCCTAAACCTCCTAGACTACGTAAGTAACATCCCAAAACAATTTATTTTTAGTTTTTCCAGTGCTTGTCTTTTTAGTTTTCTCAACTTTTAGAAGAAGTTAAAGAAACTATCAATTATAAATCTTAATGATAGTTGTTACATTGATACTCTGTATATGAAGAGCTTTTGGTCCCAATTCATGAAAAAAATCTCAGGTTTCTGGTCACTGGCATGGTAGCAAAGAGGAGAAATGGGAAAGATGATTCATGTGCTCTGCTAAGATTTGGGAAATATAAGAGAAATGATTTGTACATGCCCCACTAGACAAGACTCATGTAGACCTTTTGAAAAAAGTAGACTCCACAATCAAAAAATGTTAAAAAAAATCATCTTCTTCTTTAGTAGGGTCCACATTTTTACAAAAGATCAACATGGATTTGTCTATTTGGGATTTGTACCTAACATTACTCTACACGAGTCGGGATTCACTAAATAAAAGATAATATTTAAGGAATCCTAACATAAGGATATTCTATTTGACACAAATTGAAACATCAAGGAGCGATCATGTGAAATTAAAACCACGGATAGTGATTTATCAAAAAGTGATAAATGCATGAGGCAATTCTGTAGCAAATTTTCCTTTACACTCATGATTGATGGGTAATAATGTTCTGTAATTTCAGGCATATGAGCTGTGGAAAGAAGACAAAGGCATGGAGTTTATGCATCCAATTCTGGATGATACAACTTCGACTTTGAAATTAATTAGATGCATGCAAATTGCTCTTTTATGCGTCCAGGAAACAGCGAAAGATAGGCCATCCATGTTGGAAGTTTCCTCAATGCTAAAAAATGAATCTGCAGCTCTAACAATTCCCAAAAAGCCAGCTTTTTCAAGAAAAACAGAGGAAGATCAGGAGGAAGATAAGCCCATATTGCAGCAAGAAATTTGTTCTTATAATATTGTTACAATCTCAGAACTGGTAGCCAGAACTTAGAATCTCTGCTAATATTGCTACAATCTCAGAACTTAGAATATATCAGAATAACTGTGAATAATAGTGAAAAGAGGTTTCAACCCACTACCCTACCTACTGTTCTTGGACTAGCTCGATTGTATGAATAAAGAGGTTTTGAACAAATTTCGAAATTAGAGGCCTTGTAATTTACCCCAACCCCAATCTCACAACTCCCTTCTAGAAATACTTTTCCCCGAATCTTGGCACCAAACACAATTACTCCTCCCCATCTAATAGGACAACCACCCCATAACCCTCCCCCACACCCAGACCAAAACACCCGCTCAGATGAATGAGAGGCGTTATTGCAGACTTGGCTACTAATGTGATGAAAAATTGGCTCCTGGGCACATGGGTCGAGCACCTAAACTATTCTTAAGAGTAGGTTCGGCAGTGGGATAAGAATTTTATATTTTTTTTTAGTTTAAAATAGTATTTTTTTAGTTTTAAAATTTGAAAAAATTGAATTGAGATTTGAAAAATGTGTATTGGGATTTGAAAAAGTTGAATTATTTATTATATTTTGTATAAAAATTTAAAAAATATATAATGATGAATTGAGATAAGATAAAAAATTTTTAAAATTTTTTACTTCCAAACCAGCCACTCGAAGGGCGAGAACGAAATTTTTGAGTAAGTTTCCAATGGGCCGGATGGGGGGGGGGGGGTTTCGATGTAAAACCCAAGCCCAGACCAGTTCTCACCAAAGGAACATTACGGCGCCGTTTTCAGGTAAGGCTTTAGGCCTTCGTTTTCCCTTTTTCTTTTTCCTCCGATGGTTTCATCCACTCTCCCTCTCTGATTTTCAGTTTTCGTTTGTTCCGAATCTCACTCCCACTTTTTCGTCAACTTCTCAACCGCATCTCTGTTTTCTCCACTTTCAAAAAAAAATTCACTCTCATCAGATTCTCTCCCTCTCCTTCACATCAGTGTCTCACCCTCGCCCCCAAAGCCCGCGGACCCAGACCATAAGGCAATGTCACTGCCGCGAACCACCAAGCACTGAAGCCCAGCCTCCTGCCAACCAGCCGCCTCTCAACACCTCACCAGACCACCGCGGGAAGCCACTAGTCGTGCCTGGCTGCAGCTAGATGGGACACTCCCCACGGCCCAGCGCCTCCGTGCCCTCAAACAAAAACCGCCCCACGGACTTGCACCACCCAGCCACTTCCTTGTACACACCACCACCTTGCAAGCCTCCCATGTTCCCTCGGATCCAGCCACCACTTCACGACGGCAGCTCCACGTTGCCGCCACCCTTCACCGTGAAACCCAAGCCACCATTGCACGCTAAGAGGCCTCTGTTTTCACTTGCCAAAAACACAGCATGCTTTCCTTCGAACTTTGCCTCCATGCAAGCCGCCCAATCACTTGCCGCCCGTGCACCGTAGCCCAGCCGTGAACCCACAAGTGGAGCCACCGCAGATCACGAAGCAAGATTCCATGGTCGGACTGCAGCCCCGTTGCATGGTCCGTAACTCCCTTTTTCCTCTTTCTCTCGGATTCCCTCTCTCTCTCACACACACACATTCACTTTCTCTCTCTCTCAGTGCCGTGCCACCGCGTCGTACACCGTCGACCTAGCCAGCCACCGGTTCCGTCGACCCTGGCCATATCTCTCTGTTTGCCCAGACTTTATCGCACGGTTTTGTATTTCTCAAGTTTTTCGTTTGCATTTTTCATAAGTATTTCCGTTTCTAGTTTTTGGTCCGTAGCTACAGTTTTGTTGAATGAAAAAGTCTATTTGCAGGCGTGAAGCGGGAAGGCCCCTTGCACGCCAGCTACGGTGGCAAAATGCGAAAATGTCGTTTTTTGAAACCAGAAGAAACAGTTTCGAATGTTGGGTCCCCTATCAAATTTGTTCCTCTTCCCCTCAAGATTGGCATTCCCCTTCCTCCTCCACTCGATGAATCGCTTCTCTTGCCCCTTTTCTAAAGCCCCTTTTCTAAATATTCGAATCCTTTTTTAATTTGAAAACACTTGCTGTGTGTTTTCTCCTTCTTTTAGATTTCATACCATGTATATTTTGCATCGAAATCCAGCTCACTTTTTCTGAGTTTCTCGAAGCCGGAAATCTTGGAGTGTACCTGTTGGAACTTGAAACAAGTTTTGTTTTTTTCTTGAGTTTTCTCGATAGCCAAACATAGTATCAACCCTAAATTTATACTGTGAACATTGCGCTACTTAGGATATAATTTATTTCGACTAGTTCATGAAGGTTTTCTCTGACAAAAGATCAAAAAGAGAAGGCGTAAACTTTCTCTGTCTTTGGATTTGATATATCGCAGTGGCTGAAAGTCTTGCTCCTTGCATTTTCTCTAAAACGGGAAACCTACTCTTTGTATTTAGCCTGTCCCTTATTTGAAAATAGTTATGGAAGTTGTCTAAGGCTTACAATATCTGTACAAAAACAAGGTCATCCAAAGAAATATGAGACCAACCAGCATCCAGGAAACATGGACATAGAGAGATCAGGAAATCACATCGAGCAATGGTATATATTGAAGCTGAATAAAGAAGCCCCCAAGAAGCAAAACCCGGAAAACCAATCCAGAAGTAATTAATAGCATGAAAACTAGGTAAAAACAGCAAGAGAAGAAGAAGAAAACTCGAAAAGAATAAATAGAAAAAAAAATCCAGAGCAGATCGTATGCAAACAGACCTCTTGCTTCTAAAGTTGTTTTAGGGGATACGATTTGCAAAGAAAATGGACGAGAAATGAAGTCCTGTCCAAAACTCAGATTTTTCAAATTCAAGAGAGATGAAAATGAGAGAGAATGAAAAGTCTGTATTTTCTCTTTCTTCTTCTTTTATTTTTTTAATACAATAAATACGGACGTGACGTGTTGCCACGTCACAAATTCAACTGTGAATATATTTATATTACTACATCTAGTTTTTAAGTTAGTATGCTTTCTTGCCGCTTCATATTTATTTTGATATTAAGTTTGATTTATTTGAGATGTTTTCATGTGGATTGTGTTTAGAGTGAAATTATAATTTCATATAGATAGTATTTGAAGATCTATAAATTTTAGTTATAAAGTAATAATTGTTATAACTATTTTCAGTAGTAAATAATAAGATTTTATCAACTAAATGCTTTAAAATCGATTTAAGTATATTTTACTAAATGAGTCTTTTTCATTGTTTATATTATTTGAATTTGAATATTTTATGAATTACTATTGCTTAAGAAATTTGTGATTTCCTACTAGGTTATATGTTAGAAGTATTAAATTGTTGTTTTAATAATAGTTTATAGATATATGAGTTTTAAATATGATTAAGTTTATTTTCGAAATGAATCTAAGTTGTTTTGTCATATTTGATAAAATTATATTATGATAAGTTAAGATCATTATTTTTAATGATAATGGTATTTATTAGATTTCTGATAACTGGATACTTATCAAAGTTATTTTCCGTAGTATGAATTTAAGTAGATGGAGAGTTTAGCAGTCATTTTAGAAGTTTAATAACCTTTAGTATCCTATATAGGTGATGATTGGTATGCATTTGGCACAATTGTGGATAGATTCATAAAAGCTTAAAAAGTCCAAGTAAGTGGGGTTCCTATACTAGATTTGCATTAAAAAAAAATGAACTGAGGTTAATTTGTAAAAATATGTATATTGTTTTAAAAAGTAAAGGTGAAAAATAACCTCAGTATATATTTTGCATTCACTCATGAGATATGTATGAAAGAGAAAAGAAATGTTTTGACATGAATAGTGTAGACATGAGTAATATTTTACATGTTTCTAAAATGTGCAAAAGAGCAAATATGATATCTGTGAATTTTTGTACATATGATATGAAAATAATTTGGATCTGTTTTCTATCAAATGGAAATGATATGAATATGTTTAGCACGTGATTTGATATGATATGGATATGAAAAACTTTTGGCATACTTATATGTTTTGATTCTGATTCTGAATATAGTTCTGATATGATGATACTGGTTCACGTGATATGGTTGGTATCAACATGATATGATATTATATGAGTGCACCCACTTTGGAAACAAAGTGGTCTTTTATGTGTTCTTTCCTGTGTGCACACTCGAAGCTCTGAGATTTTAAAAAATGAAAGTTTCACAATATGATATTGTCTGGTTTGGCCACCGGGGATAGCACAACCTTACCATGAGGGTTAAATATGGTATATGATATGATATGATAAGATGAAAATGTTCAGTTATGTCATACCAAAGCATTTTCTAATATGAAAATGGTCTTTGAATATGAAAAGTGTCTTAAATATGAACAATTGGGTTTTGAGTATAAAATGATTGAAAAGTCGCTCTGATTTTCTAATAACACGTTTCTGAAATCTGCATATGAAAATGAAATATTTTATTTTTGCATTCTGAACTCTCTGAAAAAGTTCATATTTACATACTAGTATATGTTCTTTGCTTACTGGATTGTTGATAACTCAAATCCTATCTCTATAACTTTTTCAGATGATTTTGATGGTACAACTAGTGATCAAGACTAGAAATCGTGTATAAGGCTACTTACGCATAGTGGATCAAATACAAAGATGGTATTTTAGTTATTGGAGATTTTATTCAAAAATTCTATTTTGTTCTTCTAACTTGGTTCTGGAAGGTTGATAGGTTTATTTTGAGATTTTTTTGTGGCATTTAGACTAATCTTATTGAAGTGGTTGAATTGAAACAATGAGTTGTATGTGTTATTGAAAATTTTGGAGTCTATAACTATATAGTTGAAAAATAGTTTTAAATGATAAGGAGTAACTCTCTGACCCCTTGGAGACCGGAACGTTACATTCAAGGTGCACCCGAAGAAGGAGAGTTGCTGTGAATTTATCTCAATGCTATTCGGGAACCCCAACCCCTTAATCGACGTGATTGTGGAGGCATATTAGGGACGGAACCAATAAGTTGTCGTCCTAATTGATACAAAGAGCACTCACAATTTTGTAGATCTAAATGTGGCAAGAGGGGCCAAGCTACATACTACGGGAAGCCACAAGCTAATTGTGATGGTGGCTAATGCATGGGTCGGTTACCTTGTTTAAGCTGCCGTGAGGCAGTCCCCTTTTGTTTACAAGGTCGCTCTCTCTTCTACCATGTGCCTATTGCTTTTGGGGGGATGCGATCTTTTTCAAGGTGTGAATTGACTCTATCTTCTAGGACCAATTCTCTGCAATTTTACCAAGCTCACCATCAAGTTTAATTGGCATGGCTAGGCAGCTCAGCTTCATAGGCTTTGTCTCTCAGACCTCACTATTTAAGATTCCTTTCTTTTCGTAAATGAGATAATATGAGTTGAGAATAATGTTAAAAAATTAAATAAAATATTATTAGAATATATTTTTTTAATATTATTTTTTTTAAAATTTAAAAAAATTAAATTATTTATTTTATTTTGTATTGAGATTTGAGTAAACTGTAATTATTATATAAGATGAGATGAGATAAATTGAAAAATCTCCTGAAAACAAACGAATGAGACGGCATGTTCTGCAATTAATGAAGACTTCTAATGGTAGTTCCTCAACTACCATTCCTAAGAAGTGAACATTAATCTTTTTTTAAGTTATAATGGGTCTCACTAGATCTGTAGAGTGAGTCTAGCTAACAAAGCAACACAAGAATATATCCAAGAATTTCACTATTAATTACAAAAAACAACCGAAAATTGAAGGATATTAATTGTTTAGTTTCCGACGAATCAAAATACATTATGCCAGCTCAAATATTTTGGGACAAAATACAAAACGCGTAAAGCATTGTTTTCTTGTCATTAAAAAAATTAATTAATCCTGGTAAGCTAAATAATATATAACACTAGTTTAACATAATACCTCTATTGTTTATTAATTCTGTCTCTTTTTAAAACAAATTAATTATAATAAATTATTAAATGATAAAAAAAAACTTGACTAGACTCTTATAAGCTTGTATAAACATGATCAACAACTTCATAAATTAATATTTTTATGCCAAATATATTTTTAACTTTTAAAAATATTAGAGAGATAATTTTCCTAATAATAAATGTGTTACTTGCATGCTTATGAATAACTTTTTTATGTATATATACACTTTATAAAAATGTAAGTGAGAAGTCACAGCATGTTTTTCAAATTTTGTATACAAAGTTATAAAATGCTTGATAAATAATTTATTTTATTAAAATAAAGCAGCTAACTATGAATAAGCTCGAACTTACTAAAGTGGTAGGAAGGAGGTGGATTGATTTTCTAAGGATCTTAATTAAGACAGCCGAAAATTAGGTTCTACTCACTATAAGTAAACTGCTTATTTACAACTAGTTATTTTTAGCGAAATGACTATTTTCAGTTAAAATGAGTCTGTTTTCATCACAAATAATCCTTTTCATTACAAAAAAATGTCATAAATATCCATTTTTCTTGTAGTAGCTAGGGCTACCAAGGTTGGCATCCAGGATTTCTATAGAGAAGTACAAAATGCACTATTTTATTTTGTATTTTTTTAAGCATTTTAAATCCCATTAAATCTTTAAAAAAATTACAAATTCATTTAAAAACACTTTCTTAACAATTAAATAATAAATAAATGGAAATCGGTAGCTTTTATCCATATGCATCGTTGATGGATGCATCATCCTTCACGACGTATTTATCATTTTATATAGGACAATGTTAGAGTAACTATCAAATGTGCCCACCAAATGTGCACACTAACTAGTATAAATGAGTTATTTTATTTTTCTTTTAATTTTTTTTCAGAATTTTTTAAACATCGTTAACCATTAAGAAAAAAAATTAAAAAAAATATTAATTCACTAATAATAATTTTTTTAACCATCAAGAAATATATACATACATATATTTATATATGTGGCCGGCACATTTGATAGATTAAGGACTATATATAAATATATATATATACATCTACTTATATATAAAGTGCGAATCCAGTATGAACAGTGTTTCATCTAATATTTTTTTTCCATTTTGCCCCTGCTCTTGTTTATCAATTCCGGTTTTGTCCCTGACTTTTTCCCATTTTGCCCCTGGTTGTTTTCCAAAATTTCCGTTTTGCCACATCCCCCTCCCCAGTCCGCTTCGTCTCCTGCAGAGCACCGCCGCACGCCAGTGTGACCAACACCACCCCGGCGATTCTCTTCCCCTCCGGCCGGCGTCCCTCCCCTTCCAATCTCAGCCCCTATCGTACCGCCATTAACCGCCACGAGCGAATCCAAGTCGAGGCCGGCCCATTTCTTCGTCCCCTCCAGTGCGCCGCCGCACGCCGGCGTGGCCAACACTGCTCGGTCCATTCTCTTCCCCTCCGTCAGGCATTCCTCCCGTTCCAATCTCAACTCCTATCGTGCCGCCGTTAACCGCCGCGAGCGAATCAAAGCTTCCGTGAACAGTATTTTCGCCCAATAAAATTTTGCCTATTTTGCCCCTGATTTTAGGTTCCACTTAGATATAGAAACACTATCAATTCATCTTATCTCATCTCATTATTATAATAAAGTATTTTTAATGATATTGTGAATTTTTTTTAATGTTTAAGGATATAAAAAATTGAATAAAAAAATCAAAAAAATAATTTTTTTTGTCTTTATCAAAACCATCTCGAATGGTGTAGCACTGCTCTTAAGCTTTAAATATGAAAAATGAGTAATGTTACAAATTGGTTTGAGCTTTACAATTGGACTATAGTATTTTTTATTTTCCAAATTAATACCAACTCTTCATAAAATTTTAATAAAAAACCAAAATCTTGAAAATTAAACTTTAATATTGTGCAACATTTTATTTCCAATAATTTTGAATTATGTAAATATCGAATTGAATTGTTTTCCCTTTTATTAATGATTTTTGTTTAATGATTTATTAGGAAATAAACTTAAATATTTTTTTCCATTTTCGGATAAATTGAATAGTTTATTATTTAACTTAAAACTAATTACATTATTTCAAGTAGATCTACAGATTCTAATGTACTATAATATATTTAATTTTTTTTAAATGTCAAAGATGAGACTTTATAAAATATATGATTAAATTATTTAATGCTTACCACTATAGTTTTCAATTTTAAAATTAACATATTATACATTTATTTTGGAAATAACAAATATACAACATACGCATCCAACTATAACTATTAAGAGTAATAATAGTAGGTTCATTAGTATAATTACAAATTTTCATAAGGAAATAAATTATAACTTCTTAATAATTTAAAAATATAATATGTCATTATTAATATCTTATTTAGCCAAGTGTGAAAATGTTAAATAAATTAATGTTCTTCATTTTTATTATTTCTTATAGTACTTCTGTTTTAGTAATATTAAAAAAG